>VDFB02361008.1:0-13107 GCA_007258455.2 Sequoia sempervirens
AACCCACAATGCAATATCACAAGAACAGTGCGATCTTCTAAGGTATATGGATTTTCAAATCATAGACATTCATCCACAATCGAACTTAAACACATGTAAATATATGGTCCAGGTTGACTTCACCAGCCTACTACAATCAGATAGTTACTGGGAGTATAGACCAGAGATTGCTACAAACATTCCAAATATGAGATCATAAACATCATTCACCAAACTAAAACTAATTCTTAACATTAAACCCTAAATCTTTAAGCAATGTGAAAGATAGAACAACAAGAACCATGCGAGATGAAATAACACAAGAGATTGCACCAGGAAAACCACAATGCCTTCAATTGTATTAGATCATCAAAATGTTGCTAACAATTCAATTTTAAAAGTTTACACATTTGCTAAGAAATTCAGCCAAAATAATTTTAACTTAACTTAACTCTATTATCTCTTCCTCTTTTCTCTAATATCTAATGTCTTACAATGAGGCAAGAATGCCTTTTATAGCAAATTCTCAAGACATGTCGGCCCATCCAAACATTTACAAAATAAAACAATTGCCAAAACAAGTCGGCCTTAGGATTTCAAAATAAGGCACACATTAAATGCTGATATATCATGAAGGTCAGCCTAGACACAGTCCCCAATGCATCCTGGACCAATACATGCCCCATAATAATAGGGAATCACAAATCTCAAAATGGCATTAACTACCGCCTCCCTTATCCTTGTTCTGGTCCAACGATCCTTGAACCCTCAAAAACACCCTATCCAGCTCTCAATGACAGTGGCAAAGGCAAAACCTTAAGTCTGCATTTAATGGAGTCAAT
Source organism: Sequoia sempervirens (assembly GCA_007258455.2). NCBI lineage: Eukaryota > Viridiplantae > Streptophyta > Pinopsida > Cupressales > Cupressaceae > Sequoia > Sequoia sempervirens. The sequence goes on from VDFB02361008.1 coordinate 822, forward strand.
CTCCTCTTTTGACTGCTCAACAGTCTTATTCCAATCACCCTTGTGAGATTGATATTTATCCATTACTGACAAGTATGTCGCTGCATCATCCAATTGGTGCCCCGTTATAACATTCTCGGAGTCTGGAGCATAAACATCATGCCACCATTCCTTCAGTTGTTCCAGACTCAGGTATTTAGGAGCAATCTTTCTCCTGCCAGTCATAACTTCAAAAAATGCAATGCAACCCTCATAAACACCAGTCAAGTCACCATCCATCAGCTTCTTTCATTTCTGAATCTTCCTCATGGCCTTTTGTCGAATCTGTAGAGCCTCAAACCATTCCCAAGGTTCATTTAATCTGGAGGAAGGAAGGATCCCATCTGTAACCAACTGATCTTTACCATATTCTATGATGACCTTGGATTTCTGCAGTAGAAGGTCAATGTCTTCTTTGTCCTGGGACAACACATGCTCCAATAACTCCTTGGCTCAGACTGCATCTTTCCCAACTGAAAGGATATCCTTGATTGCACTATCTCCCCTTGCCTGCACATCCTTCAACCAATCCGTTGTAGTTTGAGCAGAGGCCTTCATCTTTTCAATTTCGGAAATAGTTTCCTTGGGCAAGAAACCAGGAGTGGCAGAGGAAGATGGGTGGAGAGATTGCAGAGGTTTCATCACCTCTTCCAAGCATTTCCTAAGTCTCTCATTCTCCTTTCTCAGCTCATGCTTGGTCCGAGTCTCCTTCCTTAATCTATCAACTATCACAGCACTAGACCCTTCATACTCCTCTATATCCTGCTCCATAGATGCTGGTCCAAGGTTAATAGTTTGCACATTATAATCTTCACCAGTGACATCTTCTCTTGTCTTGTCTGCAGCAGTGGTGGCAATGTGGATAACTCTGTTATTTACCTCATCCCTTTCTATTCTTGAAACTACCCTGGCTTCCTTCTTCTTTTTACCTTTACCTATCTTGGACAGCATCTCATCCCAATCCAAAGGAGTATCCTCAAAAACTACCTGCTTCTTCCTTGTGATTTCCTTTTGAAGCTAATCCGGGACAGCAGGTTCTACCTGGATTTCCTCTGTTTTTGCCTCTTCCTGTTGTTCTTCTGGAATTTTTTCCTCTTCCTTTTCAGGTAGCTGCTCGCCTTGATCTTCTACTTTTGGCTCTACCTCTTGTACCGGTGACGGGATTCTAACCAAGATATTCTCCTTCTCGGGTGATTCATGGCCCTTGCTACTTGCTGGAGAGTCTTCATATTGCACTAGAGGAGAAGGAAGTTTTCCCACCTCTTCTACCTCAAGCTCAGTTGCCTCACCAAAGAGTGCTCCCTCCTTGAATGGCTCTGATTCCCCACTAGTCTCATGCTCCTCAAGAGTCTCTTGCTCATGCACGCTTGGTGGAGGAGAAACAACCTTGGATGGCTCCACAACTGGTGACTTTGGAGGAGGATCCATCTTTTGCATAGTGTCCTTAGGAGAAGGAGTCCTAGACCTCCTCATATAAACCTTGGTCCTCTCTCCTGAACTTTCCACATCAACAATCAGAGGCTCCTCCTTGGAAGTATCTCGACCTTTCTTCTTTGAAACTCTAGCTGTCCTAGCCTTCTTTGGCGGTGGAGGAACATCCTCTTCAACTGGCTTTTCCAACTCTTCCTCATCGGAGGACCTGCCAATCTTCAAAGCTCGACTTCTTTTCTTTCCTTTTGGCTTCCTTTTTTGGTTCAGGCTCACTTTCTTTAGGGCCTCTGATTTTGATCTTGAAAGGTGAGCTCTTTTGAGTTTTCCCTTTGGGGTCATCTTCTTCGGATTCCTCTGAAGTAGACATGGGATTAAGGTTTCCCATCAAATTAAAGGTACAAGGTACCTTCTCGCTCTCCAGCTCCCAAACCTTATGCTTCAACCAAGAAGTGGTGAATTTCATAACCGGGGCCATTAGGTCCTCCAACTTTGTGACCTCATCTTCATTCTAGTTGATTTCCCCGATTGACCTATCCTTAATGGCCTCATAGGCATGATCTTGTACCAGTTTTCCATCATCCTCTAGTTGGTCAGGGATCAACTTGACATTGTATTTTCTGATTGCATCAACAGGAAGCCTAGAGTACCTCTTCTTTCTTGCTTCAAAATCATCCTTGATGTTGGCCCAATAGTCTTCTAGGTCATCCTTATGACGGTACTCCTTGGTAGCCTTATTTTGTGCTTCCCCAGTGATATCAAAGTTTGTTCTTTTGGAATGGAAGGAGAAGCCATGAGCTGCCAACTCATCACATGCTGCATGTGCTGATTGGATAGAGGGCACACCTCTGCTACACCAATTCCAAGCGGGAAATCCCCACCAAAACCTATTATATGCTTTTCCTTCTTGACAACTGCATCAAATTCACATATTTGTCTAACAATTTCCAACAACGCAATATGATCGGTAGGGTACCTAGGTAACTTGTATGGAGCAGCCGAGCATCCATCAATTCTAATGTAAGAGAAGGTGGGAAACTGAATGAACCAGGCCCCATAATTCTTTATCAACCCCTTCACTCCATCCGACAGTCTCACATGCTCCGCATTCTAAAGCATCCTAGTGATATGCATTGTAAATGCATCATTGGCTCTTCTGTAGTTTTTGTGTCCTAGGTGCAACTCCGGATAAATCTCATAGACAATATCCTGTCCAAATGTCCCCTGTGGACTCAAACCCCTGTATGGGTAGAATCTGGCTAGCACATACACCACATAAGAGGACATGGTGAACCTCTTGGTCTCTAGGACATCCCTTAGCTGTTTATCAATCATAGTGCTGACAAGTCCTGCCCAGTGGTAGTTGGTTCCCTGCTCAATTTTGGTGATCACATGGACCATCCAACTCTCTAACACTCCAGCGGTCTTCAAACCTGCCACTCTGCTAAAAAATGTTATGGCATCATAGATGTCTGACCTAAATTTAACCCTGTGCAACTGCTTGGGCAGTTTGGAGTAATGTGATTTTGGCTTCTCCATCCAAGAGTTGATCATCTGTTGAGCTTTGGTTGGCTCATTCTCATAATATTTCTGGGCCATGTCCATGTTCAGAGCACACACAAAAGGAAAATCCGGCATGTCAAAGGCTTGTGTAATAGAAACAAGACTGAAATTGGCCAAGACTCTCCCTTCAGTGCTGACAACCCTTTGGGTGTCGAAATCATATTGCCGGGCACACTCAAGTATCAATTCATAGCATTGGATTGCTGGAGGGAACCCTGCCACATGAACAAGTCTGGACCTCATCATTCCTTGTCTTAGGACTAACAAATCCTTCTGAGCTATCCTCTCCTTGAACTCCTCGTACCTCCAGGCTCCCACATTGGTGTCAAACACCTCGGACCACACAGAAGACATCTTGCTTTCCGGCAACTGACTCTTGGTGTCCAATCTTAACCTTTCTACTTCTGAGATGGAGGACCCCTCCGTGTCACCCTTAGGTTTTCCTGCAGCGGCCTTGCTTGATTCAGCCTGCACTCACAAAAGATCATCATAAGTACCCAATTACCATGCATATTCTAACCAAAGGATTAGCACAAAATCATATAAGGCAACTAAAAGTTATCACAAATGGCCAATCCTTGAAAATCCAAAAAAATAAAGGAATCCGGGAAAACAGCGTAAACCGGGAAAATCTAGTCGGGGCAAAATTTCGGAGAAATCCGACCCAGACGGATTCCTGCAGCCAAGACATCATTAGTCAAATAAATCGTTAGTATAGACCCAAAATTGTGAGATAATCGTGAAATCCATCCATTAGCAACAAGAAATCGACATTTAGCACTTACTTCATAAATCCTATCTTCGGAAAATCGAAAGAAATATAATCAGACAGGAAAAACCGGAAAAATCCAGACAAGATAGATTTTTGCGGACATTTCAAATACTCTAGAAATCATTACGCCCTGCGGAATCAGCCGAAACCAGGAAAATCTGAGTGCGCAGGAATTCCGCGGATACCTCAGAAACCTGATGAATGACGACACGCAAACCATCAATCAAACGATCATGCAATCTTTCTACCTGGATTCTAATGGTCTCAAAATCGACGCTAACCGATCAAGATTCAAAATGTAAGGAATTTAAGCTCTCAAGGACCTCAAAATATCCAAACCTCATGGCAAAACAGCGATGCCCTAATTTTGGTGAACAACCCCCCCGCCATGAAAACCAGGGTAAGCTCAAAGTTTAAAATACCATCTATGAAGATAAGTCTAAAGAGCTTCCGAGGTTTCCCAAGGCAGGGGTTAGTTTAATACAAGTGCGAGATTGACAAATCATAATGAATTCATTATTCTAGGCCGAGCACCAAGAAAACCCTAACCTTGCATAATATGGCAAATTACGCACTAAGAAGGCAAACAATCTAACCCAAAATACCTTTCAAACGGATGCACCCATCATCTAATGAACAAATACAAGCACACATGGCACGGGTGATGAGGTTTCACGAAGAGATGGGTCAAACCCCAACTCAATAAAAGAAATCTTGGCTAAACATGGGCCGACCCGAAATGACCACCAATCAACTCAAAAAACTCAATCATTGCATAAACAAATAGAAGGGCCATCGACAACCTACCATGGAATAAACCAAACGAAACTCGAACTCGAAGAAGCGACCTCAAAGCAAACACGCCCAAGCAACAAAAATCCAGACACCGGCACCCAATAATCCACACGCAAGCGGTTCAAGATCAATCTTCAAAGCTCAAATGAAAACTCTTAATTGCCAGAGCAGTAAGCAAGTGAATAGATAAAATTGAAATGATGCTTAAGAGGTTTTAAATCTGCCCATTTACGCGTCTGAACAAAAGGTACTGCAAGAATTAATGAGCGACAAGACGTGTCTGAAAAAATCCGAAAACCCGAGCCTAGGATGAAATTTCAAAAAATCCCCAGATATGCAGAAAATCCGGATGAACACGAATTCCGCAGAAATAGCAAAAACCGGGATTTTAACGAAGTTTAGGAATTTAACATAGTCTGAGAAAATCTGCCAGAACCAGAAAATCCCGTAGTTAGACAGAAACCCGGATTTGGAAAATTCAGCGATGATCACACAATGAACCAGGGCTCGGGAAAATCCGCCGGAGCTGGAAAATCCCGGATTCAGGTCAAAACCTGAATTTTCACTGAAAGCCAATTTTAACCAATTCAAGCCTCAGGGAGGGATCAAAGCCAGCAAGACCAGCATGTCACCTTAAAAAGGTAAATCTCCGCTCATCAAAACATCAAAAAAGAGGGTCCCTACTCAGTATGTGTGCAAAACGCACAACAATTGGAAAAATAGAAAACAAAAAATAATATAAAACATTCAAAAGACCTAAAAGCCTCCAAAACATTTAAAAACCTAAGGAAAAATCTAGAAATCAGCAATAGTAAAACATTCAAAAAGACCTAAAAAGCCTCAAAACATCCCTGAAAATACCAAAAACATTAAAATATTCCAGAAAATCCAAAACCCATCCATCCCATTTCGCTTTCACCCACAATAAACTTTCACCCATTATAAATTGATCATTACCTTCAACCTTTGGCGAAACAAGTAGAAATCAAGTATAGCAAGTTGTAAAGTGTGAACCTAAAAGTCAAAACCTAAAGTCTAGATCATAGGTAAATATGTCAGTGGATTTTATGTTAACAACTCATCTTAGCATCATCATCCTAACATCACACAACCCCTGATCAACATGTCCTAGGATGTATCCTTCCCACGATGGACATTAGTATCAGTTATCACTTTAGCTAAACTTAAACTAGGCAAGAGATATAGATAACACTGACTATTTGTCTTTGATCTTTTCTTATGATTTATCTTAATGACCCATTTTGAGGACCTCTCGATGATATCTAACAAAACGATTTAGAGAGAAAGGAATGGGGCATCGATCATTATCTTTCGTTTGTTGTGCTTGTGGGTACTCTGGTAAAATAATCTTGGCGCATACTTGCTTAGTTGTGTGTAGGAAGGTCGTTTAGGGTATATTGTTGACTATTGCGTATGCTTTGGTCTAATATATTTTAAGCTTCTAACTTACATTCCAACGAGGTTTCTGAATGTCAAGATGTGAATAGGGACTATCCTATCTGTTTTCCAAGTCAAAGTCCATTACACTAGATACAACGTCATCCTGGTTATTAATACCTTGATGCATCATGTCTATATGTTATATCAAACAATAAGGAACGACTAAAAATCCTAATCCTGAAGTGTGAGCAACTCATCCTGCATTCATCCTGCATTTTGCATTATCTCATCACCATCTCTAATAAAGTCTCGATGGATCATGGACTTGTTGGATCTTTTGAATAAATCATCAAAATCAACGGTCATTCATTCTTTATTCTTCTATCTTCTTTCTATGCTAACTTGGTATCATGAAAGTCAACAAAACCATCATCAATGCATTCATCCTGCATCCACAAACCATCAACATACATGCATCTTATAATCATAGCATAATCATAAAACATCCATCACCATAATTATTGCATATCACATTATACATTTTGCATAATCATTTGAGTTGTGATGAATAATATACATTTGTTATTATAAGCATCTTAAATCATTGCATATCATATCATACACATGCATTACATTATCATTTACATCCATATGCATACATCGTCATCATAAATTTGCATAGAAAATATACAAAAAGAAATGCATCCACATCATTTTCATCCATAACATCTGCATATCATAATCATCCATCCATCTTATTCTTCTTATTCTTCTATCTTTACTAACATTTCTATCCAAGCATCAAATCTATGTGATCTACATTGGAATAGACATGAGGCTACCCATAGTCGATGACTGTCCATACATTGAGAAAATTTGTCTACATTAATATCTAAGTTAGCACACCAAAATCCCTCTTCTGCTAGGGCACAATGGGGCATCTATATCATCTTCAGCTCAACAATCTGAAACATTGCAGCTCTTTGATTCAAAAGCAACTTGAAATCTCAAGAAGCTCAAACATAAGTCTGATTTTCACCTATTGTGAGATCGATCATAACACTTTATTCTTCGATCGATCTCTTGAGGGGGCAACCAACCATCTTTTGATCATATTGATGTCAAATCATCTATTTTTTTTTTCCTAGCCTTGCTAGCAAAGCTTGATCAAACTATCAAATCAACAATCGTGGGGATATATCTTTCCCTACGAATCCTTGTGTTATTTAACACAATCGTTGCATTGTTGTGAATCCTCAACAATGTTATCAATCAATCAATTAGATCAATCAACTTTATCTTGGCTATCAATATCTCAAAGAGATCATCAATATCTGTTTCTACATCATTATCAACATCAAAATCAACATCGAAATCAACATTAGTCTTTGAACTAATGCAATGAGTACATTGCTTCAAAGAGGGGAAAAATGTAGACATTGAAAAATGTCTCGATGGATCACATTCGCTAACTATCATTTCCTCTTTAAATCCATCTTCTTTTCACTTAATTGATTAAATTAGCCTAGCTAGTTAATTAATTGCATCATTTGCATCTATTAACCTAATTAATTGAATTGGTTTAATTCATCCCCCTTCATGCTAACATTTCATCTCATTAAATAAAATAAATCAAAACATTTAATTTAATTCCCTAAGTCATCTAAATAATCCTAAGTTATTTAGTTAAATATCATTTCTCTCTTCTCCCCATTTATTAAATCATTTAATTTAATAAATATCTCTTTAATTATTCTAATCCCCTAATTACATGATTAAATCTTGTTTAATTTGTAATTAAACTAACTTTCCTCTAAGCAAAGGGAATATTCCCATGAAATATTCCCTATCCCCTTTTTGCACAATTAAAGTTTTCTTTTAATTTGCAAAATGCCTTTTTCCTCACCTAAAGGAATATTCTTATTCCTCCATCATTTGAAAAGGGATATTTTCATGGATTCTTAGAAAGCCAAGTTTCAACCCTCAGCCTTTTGAACAAGTCACCTTTCTATATAAAAAATCAAAATGCTCTTCTTTGAGGCAGTGTAGGAACCCTTGATTAGAATCTCATCATGCATTCTCTCATCCATTGATGAGAATCAGTATCCATGCCTCTCATCTCCTTCATCTTGGACTCTTGATTAATCTTTTTCAATCTCAACCCTCCATTTCTCATTTGCTTTCCTATAAATGGGGACACTGTTGGAGACAAATGGATCCATCTTTCAATTGCAAACTTATGTTGTTGAATTCGTTTGCATCCATACTCTCAATTTACTAACTTTTTAGCTTATCTTAGTTCATTTTCATTTCATAATAGCCTAGAGCATCCATTAATGGATTCCATACATCCATCTTAGTTTGTATATGAATTAGGGTTTTTATCTTTTAAGCTTAAAATTAGCTTAGCAATAGAACAATTAGATTATTTGTATGTAAAATCATGGTAACGAAAGCATCATGTTCATTTTTAGCATAAACTAGGTTTTCATCCACTTATCACATGGTTTCATCGATTCTCTTCCATAGAATCAACTGAAATAGGATCACTAATCATGGGATTGGGAAAGGGTCGTCATTTCACATCAACACGACACTAATTCCAAAATGGCATAAGTTTCAAATGGGTTAGAGTAGGAATTTAACTATTTTTGTGTAGTTTATAACTTTCATTTTCAATTAAATGCTTAGTTTAATTTTCCAATTTGAATGATCTTGTTTGGTAGATGCAAGTTTATTTGGGTAAATTATGCTTCAATTCATCATGGATTAAGCGTAATCGACCCTCACTGACAATCCTCATCTCACAATGATCCAGGAGGATCTCCAAAACTTGAAAATTGAAGTGTTCCAGTTTCTCCTGGAAGCGATGCCATCACAGAGAGCTCGAAGAATTAAATCTAACGCAACTTGAATGGATAAAAAAGGAGTCCATTTGCTCAAGATACACGTAGTCAAAGTTTGGTCAAAGGTCGGTCAACTCAGGTACCAGGGACAAGAAAAAAAGGTGGAAAATTCATCATCACCAAATTGATCAAAGTCAACGTCATCGTGAAGAGCTTGTCGAGAGCTTTCCAACAACATTCGTTTTGTGCAAATCAGAGCTCATATGTGCGAGATATGGAAGGTCAAAGCTATGGTTGATTAGGTTGACTTTAAGGTACAATGCTAACGTTAACATGACATCATTGTGATAACTTGGTGGACGAGTCATCGTATGGATGATGACGTGGACCAATAGTGTCTCGACATGTGGTAGGCTGTATAGATGATGTCAACAAGACGATGGATGACTTAGCAGCATAGTCATTAGGTGATGTGGATGATGAAATGGCATCGTACAACAACGTGGACCAGTAGTAGAGGGAAACATGGCAGTTGACATAGACAATTGGCTGGGTGACAACATGGTGTCAACGAATCAAATTGTGCCACGTGGCACAATGAGGATGCACCACGTGGACCCTCGTTTCTCCCTCCTCTGTGCGATCGGTTTCATTTATTAGGGGAGTTGTTAATTTTGTTTGGATAAGGGAGATTTTATGATTTTATGGTTTTACCCCTATATGGAAAATGTAATTGTATTTAAAGGGGTGTAAGGGGTTGTATTTTTCAACCAATTCTTTTTGAAACCAAGTAATCTCGGGAAGAGATTTTTGTAACTTAGTGAATAATTTGCATAGGTTGATTTAGCCTCATTTGTAAAAGCTTTGTGAAGCTTCTTTTGTTCTTTTGTAAGAATGTCTTGCCGACGTGGGAACTGTAGTCATAGGTGGAGTTACTTTCTGTAGGCCTCTTGTAAGGCAAAATCTGATTCCTTTTTGTAAACCGTGAAGATTCCAAGTCTTGAAGGCAGTATATTGATTCATTTTTCTGGCGAATCCGGAGACGTAGCCAATTTTGGTGAACTCCGTTATCACCTTGATTGTAATATTTTTGTGATTTCTTGCAATTTTTTATTTGAGCTTAGTAGATTAGAGATTTGGATTTACATGTTGGATTCAAATCGATAATTAAAAGATCCCGATGTTAGATTGGACGATTGTAAGTCTTTTGTAAATCTAACTCGTGAACTTTAACGAGCAAGTGCTCAATTCGTTTACGAATCATTTTTGGTATTAGAGTAGGATACTATGCTCATTTTTGCAGTTATTCACAAGATGGCTCCCGAAGTAGGAGAAGCATCCAAAGTGACGATGACATCGTCAATGGTGCGAGAATTCTTCGAGATGAAGAAGATGGTTGAGACTCTTTTTCATGATCATCGTGAAAGGTCTGACAAGATGCAAAAGCTAGAGGAGTCCAATCATCATATGTAGACGAAGAATGAAGAATTGAAGAGATTGCTAGAATAGGTCAATGTAGAGAAGCAAAGGTTGCAGGCCTTGATACAAGAATTCATTGAAGAGCAGAACAAGAGGAGTCCTCTTGTATCTGAAAGCGGCCACATTTGTAGTTTTTGTCCACATACTCAGGAAACCTCATCCTCGTACTCTCCACGTACCCTGCCTTCATCCTCATACTCGCCACTTACCTTGCCTAATAGTACGAGAGCTTCTTCAACGATAAGGCCCATGGCTAGATTTTCTTGTGGCCACAATTCGATGAATTATCCTAGTGCAGTAGAGTGTGCCTACTGTCAGCAGATGGATTACCTTCAGACTCTTAATCTTCTGGATAGTGACAATAACTATCTCGAAGTATCTTCTTCCACAGAGGGTGAGAAGAAATATTTTGCACACTTCAAGAAGCACACAAAAAGCATGGGATCAAAGTTGCTTGGGAAGATGGGTTTCAAAGGAAAGTGCCTTGGTGTTTCTAAGCAAGGAATCACCAATCCGGTTGAGGGAAAGAAATGGCCATGGTACCAAGGATTGGGATTCAGAGGAGGAGTTGGACAATCCTCTAGAGCTCAAAAATTTTGTAACCACTGTGGCATCAGTGGACATTGGGAGACAAAGTGCTGGAAGCTGCATCCAGAACTCCATCATTGATCGAGGTCTACTGAGAGACCCAACCACCAGAAAGTTGAGGAGATGAAAGCAGAGCTGACAGTTGCTACCACCTCTGAGGTGGTCCCAGAAGAAACTCAACCGCAACTTGAGCAGCCTGTAAAAGAGATTTCCTTTGAACAACTCCATAAGAGTTGAGAACATCGCTCGTCAAACTAGTATATCAGCTTGAGTGTGTTTATTACATTTTTTGTAGTGTGATAAATATGTTGAAGCTAGTGTGGTTTTGTGATCTAATAAAACTCAATAAAATTGTTTGTAAAAGTTTATTTAGTTGTATTTATTTTGAGATTGAGAATTTGTAAGGCTATTGAAAGCCATATATCTGGTAATCCATGAAAAGAAATACTTAACTTCTTACTGCAAGATAGCAATTTGTTGCTTGTAGTTTCTTGCAGTTTCTATCGGTGCGAAGTCCGAGGAAGAGCACTTTTTGACAAGGAGTTGTCAAGAATGGTCAAATAGTGACCTGAATGTTCTTAGCTTAAAGACTCAGTTTGCAGATAAGTCTAAACTTAGTTGACAACTAGAGTTCTTGAAGGAAATTTTCTTTAGCCTTGTTGCTTTAGACGAACAGATACAGAGCTTTATGGTTAAGCCTTTCAATCAGCTATTCCAAAGGAAATATGTGAAGGAATGTTTCAGGCTGAGGCAAAGTACCATGCTCGAGAAGTTTGAAGAACCATTTGGAGGCATGACAGATTTTTGGCGAAAGATGCAAAATGGAACCACTCCATAAGAAGCATCGAGTGACAAGTTTACCATGCTCGGTTTCTCTTCTTACTTTGAGTATGTTGAGTTACATTTTTAACTACATCATGAAGAGCTGTGAAGTCTTGTGTTGCCAAAATGTAAGACCCCTGTAGAGGGAAGATGTGGCGACAGGAAATCTCCTACTGATATTACATTGCCGAAGTGTAAGACCTCAACAAGCAGATGTGGTAGTGTGTACGTCTTGGTGTTGATACCATGGTGAATAGGGAGATGCAGGATGGGAGATGATTTCAATGGAATTGTAAACTTTTGGAGGACCAAAAGTTCTTCAGTGGGGAGGTTTGATCCAGGAGGATCTCTAGAACTTGAAAATTGAAGTGTTCCAGTTTCTCCTGGAAGCGATGCCATCACAAAGAGCTTGAAGAACTGAATCTAGCACAACTTGAACGAATGAAAAAGGACTCTGTTTGCTCAAATTAAGCATAAAAAAAGTTTGGTCAAAGGCCGGTCAACTCTGGTACTAGGGATGAGAAAAAAAGGTGGAAAATTCATTGTCACCAAATTGATCAAAGTTAGCGTCATC
>VDFB02361009.1:0-19484 GCA_007258455.2 Sequoia sempervirens
TGTTCACATTGCATTTTAGTAAAGTATAGAGCCCCTTTACACTAAAGGGAAAGCAAAGCATCAAGTTATTGCACTGTTCCTCATAACCTCAAAATATATACATAGTCTTCAAGAGACTCAGGAGGAATGGTGTCATCAAGAAGACAATCTCACTGGCAGGCTAACGTAGCAAGGGAGTTGCAGTAATACAAGAGAATATTGCCATGACAATTTCAAATGACAGCATTAGAAAACAGAGCATTCAAACAAACAAAGGTAATTCTTGTTAACCATGGTCACATTTGAAACAAGGTTGTGTGCTTCAGAGTGTGTGTTCGAAGAAAGATACCATTGAATTAAATTTTACATCAGAATGATAAAGTCTATGGAGAGCATTAAAAGAAGACAGAGCCAAGTATTCACACAGAATAACAAATTACTTGCACATAGTGGCAGATAACTCACATAGAATAGAGTTTCCAGAACATGCTCTTATGAATACAATGAAACATTAACTTTACCAAAAAGATGTATGTTAGTGTGTTCACTTTCTAAACAAGAATGATAAAATTGCATAAGCTAATTTTTACAAAAACATGTGTAAAATAGAGATGCAAATTTGTGTATGCATATAAAACAACAGTGACAATGCAACAAGAAGGCACATTATGGTGGGAGGTTACAACTAGCATCATGATTAATAACTATACCTAGAATTGCTTCCAAAGAGCTAAATAGATAAATGATGTTTGCACACAATAATAAAATGTATTCATAGCTACAAGAGTGAAATGACAGATACAGGTTATGAAATGAGATAGAAAAATTGGAAGAGTTTTGGTTCACCTTGTTTGTATTTGTAGGAAAATGAGAAAATCATGTGGGTTTTCGTTCTAAATAGAGAATACATAAATATCAAAAGAATACAATACATAACAGTTTATCAACAAGGTCGAGCCCATAAATTGTGTATTTTGCTTAAAATGGAAGGAGTTAACCTTATGGCATGGCCGCGACCTATGCAAAATCAAACTTATAAATGTATAAAATCTTTGTTATTGCCATGAGGAGAAACTCAGTTAAGTTTTAAAAGAGTGGAAAGTGTTTTAAAATGGAGGAGTAACTGAACTTACCAGCATGCCATGAAGGGAAAGCACAACAAGAAACCGCGACCAGGACTTCCAAAGGCTCGAGCAAAGTGTGTGTTGACCCCTCCAATGGCGTCCCCACAAAAGGAGCAATGTCAAAGAGCAGTAATAGAGAGATGCAAAGTAAAAAAATACTCATAAATAATGTGTGGCAGCAGCCAAGAAAGTCTGAAAGGGCTTTAAAAGCAGAGGAAAATGTGCAAATCTATGAAAACAAAAGACTTACCACACATTTTCCCTCACAACCTTCATGAAAAAATCCAAAAAATCAGCAAGATGAGGAAGTTCTAGCTCCTCCAAAACCCCTAGCTCGTGGAGTTTCCCATCATGGCAGCGCTAACCCACAAGCTTCTTCAAAGAAAGTGCAAAGTGAGGAGTGAAAATGATTAGGGTTTGAGTTTTACTCACCCTAATTCGAATAATGGTGGGATTTTTATCCAATTTTTTGACTTTGTTTCAAATAAAATCATTTCATATTATTGCCAAGGTATTGACTATTGAGTCAGTCGACCTAGTGAACAAAGGGGGCCCATGAATTTAAAGATGGATAATATTGTTTTCGATATTATCATTAAATTTTGAAGTAAAGGTGAACTCCATTCATGTTTTGCATGAGTTTGAGCAAAAATAAATATTGTAATTAAATATTAAAGATAATATCCTATTAGTTATCTTAATATTTAATATGTAATGCATGAAAAGGAGGAATTTCACATAATAAATATTAAAATAATCAAGACTGATTATCTTTAGTATTTAAACAAACAGTTATCTTTGATCAAAGCCATGTAAGAAATACAATTGAAGCACAAATAAAGTCAGTAAGAGTTATCAAGAATGTTGTGTTTTCCGACTTGGAGTTTTTTTCAGAGAGGGAGATCACAAGATGGAGATAATGGTGGAGTTTCCTATCACTTTTCTTCAGTTCCATATCATTTTTGAAGATATTTTGATCATGCATGACATAAGGGGGAGTTTGAGATACTGAGAGTTCAGTTAGCTCCAATTTTGAGGCTTTTTTTAGGGACTTTCATCTTTGCTCGTGAGGAGATATTATCACTTTCAGATCACTTTTAGTGCCACTTCCATGCACATTCGAGCCAGTTTGAGTTACACTTTAGTGACATGCAGTATGAGGTAGAGTTTTTTTGCTGTTTGAGCTCAGTTCACAGTATCAGAGGGCCTTTTTTTTAGGCATTTTTATCTTTGCTTGTGAGAAGCATGATGCTTTTCCTCACTTTCAGTTCACATGGAGTTTCACCTCTTGGATGCTTTATGCATTCCTTTTTTGTATATATTGATGAAAAGAATTAGTTTTTCCTCGGTTCTTAATTTTTACTCTCTTGGATTTTGAGAGAGAAGAGATTTTGTAACTCAGTTTTATGACAATTTAATATACAACATCAGGTTTTACAGGTTCTATTTTTTCCATTTTATGCAAGAGTTCCTTTAATTTCAGTTGAGTCAAGTATCTACCTTATCATTGCATTGTTTTTATGAATGATTGGATGAGATTTTACTGTGTTTTAATATCAGAACCTTTAAAATCATTTTCTTATTTATACTTGCATGCATTAAAAAATAGTGAAAATCACAGGTCTTAAGTTGTGTATTGAAATAATCCTTTCTTTTCATGCTATGAGAACCTAGTTTTCCTTCAAAGAAGAAGCTTATTCAAGCCTTCCTTAGAATCATTTTTGTGATCAAACTGCTAAATTGATTTGTGTGGATAGATTTTCTGAAAGTTATTGTGAGTTAGAGTTGCATGTTTCTACCAATTAGGTGCACCATCCACAGTTTTAAGTTTAGTTTATGCATTCGTTTCAAACTTTCTTCCCTTTTCCATCCAAGTTACAAACAATCATCATAATATCTTATAGGAAGCCGACCTATAATCTAGAGGTTTACTTTCATATAGGGTACCACAACCTGAAGGTATTCCCATGTTACATAGGATTGCAAAGTATCTTTGCTTTCACATTCAGGTGCACTCCTGTTGATAATAGTTTCAACAAATTGCTTCAATGATTTCTTGGGTAAAATCTAGGGGAGAGTCGTCCATAAAATATCATGGTTTAATTCATTTGATAATTAAACATCATTTCTTGAAAAAAGAATTTGGGAAACAAGGTTGGCTTGAATTTTTGTCCGTGCCTATTGAAAAAAAAAAGGGAAAACCCAAAAAGGGGCCCGCGGAAAAAAGGGAAAAATTAGAAAAGGGAGAATCTTCTAAAGGAGAGCAGAAAAAAGGGAAAAAGAAAGCTACATGAATCCAATAGAGTGACCGTAGTGCTTCCAAAAAGAGAAAACAAGACTTGACTGAAGAAATCCCTAGTACAGTTGAAACTATTGTGTCGACTCCTGAGGAAACCCCTGTATCTAAAACCCATAAGAGACTTTTGAAGTCCATGAAGAAATCCAAACACCAGTGCAGTCCCCTGAATAACCTCGCAACCCTCCTGAAGGCCCAATGCTATCTCCTTATAAAACCCCTATAATTGAGGTCCATGACTTTGTTGAAGAGTCTGAAGCACAGTCAGAAGTAAGGGAAGCCTCAAAAGAATTTGAAGAAGAAGAGGTCGAAAGATCCCCTTCACCTTCCACAACTATTGAGAGAAGAAAAGGCAAAGAGCCGCTAATTGAAGAGGAAGAATTTCATGAAATATAGAATGAGGAAGAATTAGAAACAAAAGAATTGTTAAGGACAATGAAAATTTCCAGGATTGAAGCTAAGTTAGAGCAGGAAAGAAGGAACATGCAATTTCTTGAGGAAAATTTGAAAAGAAAAGAGGAGGAATTACAACAATCCCTCAATAGAACTCAGGAAATGGAAAAAGAAATTGACTAAAAGGAAGCAAGGTACAAAGAACAGTTGAATAACACTGAGGAAGCTTTACAACAGGCTAGTACGCAAGCATTGGAAAATGTAGAGGAAATAATGAAATTAAAAGAGGAGTTACAGTTGAAAGAAGAACAATTAAAACAATAGTCCATCAGGTTTTATTCTTAGGAGGATTCTACTTCCCCAGCTCCACCAAATTACCTTGCTCTTCCTTTGATTCCATCTGATATTCCATCAGATGTTCCACTGAGAACTCAACCTGGATATCTTTCTTTGGCAACACTAAAATTGAAACATGAAAATGACCAGTTAAAAAGGAAAGTACAACAATTGGAGGAAGAGATAAAGTAGAAAGAAGATTTGATCAAGCAATTGAGATATCCTCAGCTATGTTGTTAATGAGGAGGCCGTCAGAGATGTATGCATTATTTATGAGGGAGAAATTTCTGCAGTGGAAGCTAAATCAATTGATTTTAAGGAGAAACATTGATTATCACAATGGACAATGATTTTCTGCAGGACTATTTCCACAGCCATCTTGATATTCAGAACCAAATGTGTGAATTTTTCCAGCATGGGTAACTTTTGATGGGGGATAATGATGATTATTTATTAAATGTTTATGTTGGAGAATTGCAAATCAGGTCATTTGTCTCTTTGATGCAAAACCAAGTTGAATGGTCAAAGAGAATTGAAAAATACAAAGAAGCATAAAAGAGGTACAAATTGCCAATGAGACCAAAAATACCTCATGCAAAGAAGTATATTACAAGGGTCCAATCAATATTCAGGAAAAACAATATCAACCCTATCTATGTTTCCAATTTGTTGAACAGTATATCAACTTTCCAAAATATTGAAGGAGCACTTCCTCCAGTGGCAATAAATGCATGTATGGAAAGATATTACACCATCCCTAAAACATTAAGAAGGAGAGAACCTATAGCCCAAATAACATAAAATGGAGCTTAACAAGAGTAAGGCACATAATCTCTTTGATAAAGCAACAACAAGAATTCTGGGTTGGTATGCGGTTCAGGATGCCGATCATCATAATGCCTACTCCAAAGCTCAATGCACCTACCAGTATTCCAGTAGAGGTCTTCAGAACCTGGGATGAGAAACTGAAGGAGAATAATGGATTTGCACTCAAAACCAGACTACCACCACAATATAGGGAAGGAGTGTTCAACTATGAAATATGGATGGAAGCAATGAACAAAGACAAGGAAACCACTATAATTATTGACAAAGAACCATGAGGACATGGTTCACAATAGGTGGGGGAGAATGATGAGGGCCTCATAAATACTTTTAAATAGTCATTTTATGGTTTAAAAGACTTGGTTATATTATTAATTAACATGACTGGCGGTAGTCTATATGTTGATATATTTACTTGTTTTACTTTATGTTTGGCTAATTTAGTAAATATATTAGAGGTAATGCTTTATATTAAATGTGTTTCTTTTGTGGTGATAATGATGAGTTAATTATTTAGTTTTAATATTTTACTGTCATAATTGGTATCATATTCTTAAGGATCTTATTCAAGGTATTTAAGACTGATGATTGATGACTTAGTTCAAAGATAAAGTTAAACTCCTTGTTTAACCACATGAAGACAATCACACCACTGATCGCTCCAGCTGGATGATGAATCATTGAAGTTTCAAATCAGCTCCTCTTAGTCGGTTTAGGAACTTCTTGTCCCAGCATTGATCTGGCATTTTCCCTCTGTCTATTTTCAATTGTGTTTTAGTCTTTAGTTTAGACACCTTGTATCTTGGTAGTTAATGCCATGTTTTGAATTCAATAAGGATATAGTTATAAATATCCATCTTTAGGTTTTAGAAAGAAGTTAGATAATTTTCGATTAGAATTTTGTAATTGCTGCACTACTCTATTCTGTGTCCCTATTTTGATCAATTTGAATGAAAATAAGAAGTTAACTCGAATCACTGTGTTAGAGGTCTCACTGGAGGAAGAGCAAGGCCTGCTCAACCAAAGGAATTGACCTTGTGTGGTATTTCTCTGAGCTTATTTTATTTTTGTTCATTGGATATTAAATTTGGAATGTTAATTTTGTTTGAATCATTTTCAACAACTGTGTTTAATCGCTTTCAAGCTAAGTTCATCATGGTTAGAATGGTTTATTATATTTGTTATAAAGTTTATTGAGTTAATCAAGATTTAGATGTTGTTTGTAGAAATTAAGTTTGGCAATTACCTGTTGAGTTTAATAGAAGCAATAATGGAAACTTATGGAAAAATGAAACTGAAATTTGTTTGAAATCTATTCATGGAAATTAGTATTTATGTATTCTAGGTTAACAATTATTTCATTGCAATTTATTTTTGTTCTTTAACATAGCATTTATTTTCCAACAAATCTTAAAATAGATTTCTTTTGAAGTAAATTAGAATTGGATTTAGATTTTGAATTCTAGATTTTGAATTAAGTTAATTTTAGTCTTTTCCATGAATCAGTCTCAATCAAGTCAAGCAAAGTAAAAAATAATTCAATTTAACTTTAAATTAGGAAATAAGATAGAATTAATCCTTAGGAATTATTCATTGAAGTTCAGCTCCTAAGAGCTTCTAAAGGAGCCAAACCGAAACCAGAAGTCACTGTTTACAGTGCAAAAGCCCCCAAAAATCTGTGACAACCATCCTTATCACATATAGCTTTGAGACACACCCGATTTAATAATTAAATGACTAAATGATGCAAATTGTGACATCAACGACCTTTCCCATCAATTAGTTTCTTGGAAATGGTGATGTGGTAGATGAGGATGGCTTCTACGAAGATGGTGGTGGTTGAGATAGTGCTTCTTGATTAGTATGCATATGTGTATCTCCAATGGGGGAGGATGGGATCCCTTTATACTATGTTTCTTCCTCCTATACTTTTACATATGCCTTTTTGGTGGTCTCTTTGATTTCTTCTTGTATCTATTTTTAAATCTTTAGTCTCTTCATTATATTATCTACCATTTTTTTATCAGATTTCCCTCACTTGTATTCATGTTGATTTCTCGTTTTGTGTAGTAATGGTTGCAAGTCTTATCTCTACTAATGCTTCTTCTTTTAGTTGATCTTCTTCATGCACATATTATCTTCTTTTTCTTAATGTTGAAGCCAATTGTGGTGGGAATTGATCAATCATGCTCTACAATTTTTTTGAGGAAACCATGTACCAAATAATGGTTGATTCATTGATGGTTCTATTTGGAGCACCCATCTCTTTACAGAGTTATACATCTAGTCTAGGACCCTTGGTGTGAAAATTCCACTATATAGAGTATCTTCATTTTGGAGATTCTCCAATGTTGTGAAAAAGCTACACTATCTTCTATCCCTTCTTTTGATCTTTGTGGTATGTTTTGTACATTTGTGGTGCTTTGTGGTACATTTACAAAATTATTGCATACCATAAATTCTCTTCTAAAGTCATATATACCTTTTGGGAAGTCAAATATTCTTCTTCTTGCATCCAAGCATTCAATACTTCCTCACTATTCATGCTACCATCCTCGCTCTCCAAATCAATTTCCCCTTTAGTATTTGGTTCCTCAAGTATGCCTGTTTTAGGTAGTTCGACAATGGAATAAATCAATTCTTTATTGTCCTCATTTTCTTGTGAAGCAATTTCTTCCCCATAAGATTTGTTTGTGTTTTCTCCCAAGGATGTGTAAACTATTTTCTTGTTTTGGCAAAAGAAAATTATTATTTTCTTGATGCAAATATTCCATTAGCATTGAAAAACCATTGCAATCCTAATAGGGCCTTGAATGTATCAAAGGGTTCCTTCATAGCTACTACCTCAAAATTCATTGTCACTTTAATCCCTTGGACATTTACTTCTACATTCTTCCAAGTGCCCATGGCTTCCATGGATGAGCCATCAGCTAGGATGATGTGGGAGGGGGTATTAGTCAACTTGGATTTCCTAATTTTTCTCATGTTCTTGTGGCATCATATTAATATCTTCTCTCAGATCTATCATTATGTGTTTTTTTTCTTTTGGTGATTGATATGTGGTGTAATCATCAATGGCTTATTCTTCCAATCCTAATTTTTTTGTTCTATCCTCTAGACTTGTGGTTGGGTGTTAGTTTGTTTATTTCAATATTTACAAAATTGTTCTAATTTATCTAAGAGGTATTTTTGTTGTACTAGTGTGGTAAATTATTTTAGTATGATAACTTCTTTCTTAATTTCATTTTTTATTGATTTTTTTTTTTTTAGTAATTCTATCATGTTTTTTCTTTCTAGGGAAGAATTGTTCTTCCTCTTCCTCTTCAACATCTTCCTCATCTTCCTCATCATCTTTGGTGTCTATCATAACTTGTTTATTTTTCAAGGTATTAATTCCTTGGTTGGTGATTACCACAATTTTTTTTCTTATTCTTTATATATATATATAATGTTTTTCTTTCCTCCTAGTAGTCCTCTCTGGGGGTGTCTTCTCCTATCAATGTGTCTAATTGCCAATTTTTATATTTTTGGCATCTTCTTGCACCTTGTGATGTATTTATTAGTACCTTGCTTATTAGCCTAGCTCCTTTGTTTGGCCATTGTATTTCACCACTCTTTTATTGTGGTGGGGCATTATAGAAATACAATTGTGCCCTCTCACGCGTAAATAGGTCATTGTCTAGATTTTCATAAAGGCACAATTCTTATTTCTATCTAACCAACATTCAATAGCATAGTAACTCAATTTACCATACTTGAATTAGTTAGCATCATCTCTCCTACAGTTTCCTCTTTCATGGCCCCTTCCTCCTCTGTAATTAAAATATCTATTATCTTAATTGTAATTCTATGGAGGATTATTTTGCATTGCATTGGAATTTCTATAATTATGATCACATAACTTAATTAAGAGTTAATTAGCCACAAATTGACTACTCATAACCCTATACACACCATATAATTAAGGGAATAACATGTATTATGCTCATATGAAGTATGTTGATGCACAATATCACTTTGTTTATGAGATGGTGGAGAATGGTTTATCAGATTGATACTCAAGAGAATATTGTATATTCACTTACAAAACTAGTGAAACTAGATAAGTTTTCTTAGTGTAGGGAGGCCATGGGCCTTGCATCCTATACTTAATTTATTTATGGTTCTTCTAATGTTATTATTACCATACTATGGTTTTGGGTGGTCTTGTTTTTAGGAGCTCACTTGTGATTTCCTCTCAATTCTTCTTTATAAATTGTATGCATTATATACAAGTTTATGATTATTTTATAGGTACATATGTGTTGTGAGAATGTTGTTGCATTGAAAGGAAAAGTTTGTTGATTGTGTACTCTTGCTTTAAAGATTATAATAAATGTATGCTCTCTTAATGATTTTTTTCCAAAAGGGTCTCTCCATGTACATATGGTGTCATGTGTTTATATCTTATGGTTTATTAATTTATTATTTATTAATTTATACTTCCATACATCTAATTATGGTTGATCAAATGATGCCATAATCTATATTTTATATTTGTATACTCTAATCATAAGATTTCATTTGTATTAGTCTACCCTATTTTACAACTTCCACATACTTGTTCCAAATCCCAAGATTTGCATTCTCTTATCCTAGGTCAATCTTATGATGCTCAAGTTCAATCTCAAACCATTCACGATTGAACCCAAACTTTATCATTTTAAGTTCAAATTATTGATTCCCACCTATCCTACTAATCATTGAAAGTTCACTTGGTATATGTTTGTGCAATTTATTACTATACCTTGGTATTTAAAGGCATTTCTCTCTCTATCTACTTGTCATCCTAATGATGGATCATGGAGTATGATCTAAAATGTTGATGCAAAAATTGCACATAGTTTTTCCAGAAATCTTGAATACTAACTATCATGGATTGTGGAAACAAAATGTTATTAATTGGCATTCATTCATTCAATTAAACACATCAAAGAATCATCTAAGAATAACAAGGACAATTTGATTATCAAAGTGCAAACATTCTAGGAACAATTAGATTTGGAGCATTGAAAATAATCAATTGTAGTAGAATTTTCATATAGGCCAATTGCACAATTATGTATGTTGTCTTCCAACATTCGACTAAGGCCATAACATCAATCAAACAAGACGACTAAGGAGAATATGACAATTATAACTCAACTACTTCTCTTAAGTTATTTCAAAATACTAACGTCCTAATGCATGTTCAAATATTAGAAATTAAAACAAACTAGAATTCATAAGCTTAATGTTTGATAGATCAAATCTATGCCTTATAGATTAGTTTTGCACTACTGGATATTGACCCCAAGCCACTTAAGATCAATTCATAGAGAATATCTAATCAATTTTCTAAATATTGATAAATTGATTGTACACATCTTTAGATTCCATAAAAGTTGACATCAAATTGAAAATTAAATACACCTCTTTAATATATTTAAATTATAAAAATAACATTTCAATTTATATATTTTAAATTATTTATTTATATATTTTTTAATTTAATTTTATTATTTTAAAAATAATATACAATCAAACATTTATAAATTTATTTTTTATATTAAATAAAACTAGAAATTACAACAAAAACATTCAACCACAAGAAGATTGATCCGAAAGTCAAAAAGGAAAAACAATCCCCACAAAGAATAAGCTTAACATCATAAAATATTTGTCAACTTAAATTCACACGAGGAAAAAGTAAACAAAAAGTTTTACCTTTCCTTTAAAAAACTTTGTACTCTACCAATAAAAATAAAGCATGCAAAGTGAATATAAAAATACTTTTTGAATGTTAGACATGTTTTTTTGTAGTTAGGTACTAAAAAATTAATTTATTAATAGGCATGTGCAAGTTAAATAAGAATATATGAATTAGTAGGTAGACGCATTTAAGGAGTTTTATGTCATAATTGTATATGAATTAATATATATTATATCGAAAAAATATTATTATTATTTTTTTTAAAAAGGTCAAAATTTAATACTATTAATCAATCTTATTTTTATCATAATTAATACTATAAAAACAAATTTACGTTGACTACTTAAAAATAAACAAAAAAATCTAATATTCATGGGATCAGGGGCTCCACAAATAGTTCCTAAATAAGTTGAACAGTGACTGCTAACCAAAATAAATTAAGCCACCACATGAAAACCTGCCCTAATTCAACATTCAACAAAGACTGTTTGGTTAAAGCATGTCAACCAAATCCACATCCACCTTCCCTTCCATCATTTGGTACTTTTGAACAGTTTAACATGCCGTTTTAAACATTATTTATGCTTAGTAGGCAATTTTTAAAAACTAAATCAATAAAAGAAATTAAACATTGTTTTAGTTTACCATAATTTGAGATACGTTGCAGTATAAAAAAAACTAGCATGTCCAAAATTATTGGAGAAAATTGTCCAGTCCATGACATAGCTGTTAAGGATGGAGCAGCATTCGCCATTGCTGCAACGACTTGAAAATGGCAACCTGCAAGATGATACTGATATTCCAAGTATAACCAACTGCCACGAAGCTTCCAAGGAATGGTGGAAAGAGTCTAAGAAGTTATGGATACTTGCAGGTCTTGTAATCTTTATTCCTTTTTTACTGAGAAATAAAAGTAGTTTTCATGAAGATTTTCTCATTGATACTCAGTGTTTGCTGGCCAATGATGCAGCAAAACACTATGATAAATCTGCATGTGCATAGTATTTCCCATCATTCTTTGGCAATACTTTCTAGTATTCTAGGGATAATTGCTAGGCAAACTAAACATTAACAGAGGAATAGTTGGCATTAATCTTCATGTTAAGAGAAAAGATTGTTTCTGGAAACAATGGTGTGCGTTTTTTCATGAATATTTAATTTCACATTCAGTGATCCATCATCAGAAAGACGATTAGTCTCCTCTAAAACATTGATGAAAAAACACTCAGTTGTTTCCAAAAACAGTTTCTAGCATTAACACAGGAAGCTCCTCAAATCAAACAATAACATCATACATCCTAAACCATGTTGCAGGTCCTGCAATCTTCATATCTCTATGTCAGCAGTCATTTTTGGCCACAATTTTGACCTTTGCGGGGCAATTGGGTACTCTACAGTTGGCTGCTGTGTCTATGGCAAACACTGTGGTTGCAGGGTTTTCATTTGGACTCATGGTAAGCTTCTTCTGCCAAGAACCAAGTATTTTTTTAAATGTTGTTTTAGGGGTGAGGAGAGAATGCGAAGGCAATGTTTAAAAACTACACAAAACAAAATTTATTCCACCCACTTTTTCTACTGTTCAAAGATTTCTTTTCTCTCAAAATTTTAAGGTTTTCTTAAAATGGTATGTAAAGGAGCAGAAATTTTTTTTTTGTGCATTATAGTTGTGCTTTTTCTTTTATTGAATTTGTTTTTTAAATCCTACATTGAGATTGACAATTACAGCTTACAATGTAGGCTTGTTAAGCTGCATTTCACAGTTACACTTTGAAACTATAATAGTTCACATTAATATATGAGCTACTTACCGCCTCCACATGCATGGCCTAGCTGCCATTAAATCTTTATTTTTTTGACTGAATTCAAGCTAGGACAAAATTTTACAGAGATGGTTTACTATTTCCTGTTAATGGAAACTAAATTTTGATTACACGAGACAGATCCTGAATTTTAATTACACAGTGACAGACCCAAGAAGCTGGGGATGACACATTTGTCCAACGCGTGTGCAAAGTGCAAGCATTTCCACACACTTGGAGTCTAAGTCTAGGCTTAACTGGCTTTATCAATCTGAATCACTGCCTTCCTTGAAGAAGAGATTCCGTCCATGGATCTGTATGCAATCATCTGAGTAGATGCCTTGGAAGAGCAATGTTTATTCTCTATAACAAAACCCCTGCATCAAATCTTCTTTCTGTCTCCTCGTTCTTTTGCCTTGAAAATTCTGACTGGACAACTACATCGGCATATGGTTACAGCTCCCTGGAGCTAATGTCAACACAAATGAGATAGCTACCTCATCAGTTGCCTATAAACAAAGGCTTTCACAACTTTGGTAGGATCTTTTGTCCGGTTCGGTATGATGTCTTCAGTCTTGGTGTGCTTTGAGTATTTTGCATCTTCCCCTGTTGAATCAAGTTTGTTTGCATATGATCTGATTTTACACAAATAAATTACTTCCTATTTGTTTGGAAGTAAGGGCACCTTAAGGTACAATGATTGGGAAGATAGGTGAGAATGAAATGCAAATGCTACGATTTTGACAAAACCGTTAAATGAATTCCTTCAAATGTGTGTGGACTGTGGGCGTTCTTGGCCCCTGAAAAATCTATAAGAACGAAAAAAGGTAATATGTTTGGCCGTTATAGAGGCAGCTCTGATCTAATGATTGAGACAGGGCATCGGTTGGCATCTTGGACTCTGGTTGTAGGTGGATTGGGAAGTTCAAGTTTACTATTCGACATGATCATGAGGTCAAAACCCAGATAAATTGAAAACACTCTGTTGTGGGCTTTGGCAAGATGGTCTCATATGCTAAACTTGTGTCATCCAGACAATTAAAAGATTGAAAAATGCATGAAAATTTTTAACAGATGTAAACCATTTTCTTTGTGTAGTATTGCCTAATATCATTGTATAGTGGGCTATTTCATTTAAATTACGTATATTACAAATGTTTATTTCTTAAGAAATGCTGGAAAAAATTTCTTGATTTTGACAGCTGGGGATGGGAAACGCAGTAGAAACAGTTTGTGGTCAAGCATTTGGAACAGGCAAACTAGACATGCTTGGACTCTGTTTGCAACGGTCACTGGTTATATTAAACGCAACAGCATTGCTTCTCACTGTGACGTACGCATATGCAACACCTATTCTCAAGGCCTTAGGTCAAACAGATGAAATAGCAGAGGCAGCAGGCAAATTCGCCGTGTGGACAATTCCTCAATTATTTGCTTTTGCAATGAATTACCCGCTCGCTAGGTTTTTACAAGCACAGGGCAAGCTACTTGTCATTTCTGCCATCTCTGGAGCTGCTTTAATTGTCCATGTTATCTTCTGTTGGCTGTTGATGCTCAAGCTGGGATGGGGACTAGTTGGGGCTGCAGTAATGCTAAATTTTTCATGGTGGCTAGTAGTGTTGGGTCAAATAGCCTATATATTTAGCGGCACCTGTGGTAGAGCTTGGACTGGATTTTCATGGAGTGCATTTCACAATTTGGGAGGAATCTTTCGTCTTTCGTTGTCTTCAGCTATTATGATGAGGTATCCCATTCAAATCACAGTTTTATCTCTTGAAATGTAATACATTTTGATGTTTTGAGGTCTAATATTCACATTTTATTTGTCCTGTTTATCTTGGATCTAACAGCGCGGACTTTATGTACATGATGGCACTACTCCTCATGGCCGGTCATCTAAACAATGCAGAAGTTGCAACAGACTCCGTAGCTATATGGTACTGCACTCAAAATTCTTTTGTGTGCGGATTATTTTGTTTTGGAATGTATCTATGCTTTCAACTGTGGAATTTTACATAATTTTCATCAACCTGTTTGCAGCATAAATTTGGTGTTTTGGATTTATATGATATACTTGGGATTCAACATAGCTATCGGGTAAGTCCAGAAATCCAATGCATTACTTTCTTTCTTTACCTTTTTATGGAGTAACTAGAGCTGGAAGCCAGCGCCTCTTGTTAGAAGGGACTGGGGTGTTCAACCACTGAGTTAGTGCCGCGGATACTGGTCCCTTTGTGACTTAAGAGTGTGAATTGTTCACTTCTATCACCTCTTTAAGCTACACTGAGGACTAGAATTCAAATGTCGGATTTCCCATTGGCATTTTGGGGTGATCTACCACTGATGTATGGCCCCGTTGCAGTTAGAAGTGTCTTGTTCTTTACAAACATTCCGAAGAGAATAATATGAGCTAAATTGTTCTGATTTTTACAGTGTAAGGGTTTCAAATGAGCTGGGAGCTGGACACCCAAGAGCTGCAAAATTTGCATCAGTTGTTGCTTTGGGCACCTCTTTCGTTGTAGGGTTAATATTCATGTTGGTCATTTTGATTACAAGAAACGTGTTTCCCATGGCTTTCACAACCAGCAGTGTGGTGGCCAAAGCAGTGTCCAAGCTTGCAACTTTTCTGGCAGTTGCAGTGCTATTGAATAATGTGCAGCTACTACTTTCTGGTAAGAAAAAAAAACCAACAGTAGAATAGAGAAAAAAATCTTTCTGAAAGAGACCATTTAGGATATACGTCATATCTACTTTTAGTATTTAAAAACACCTCTAATGTAACTTTTGTTGTTTTAGTTTGAAAACTTAACAAGCTATATCAATCAGTTCAATCTTTATGCTTTAAGTGATTCCCTCTTGTTTGTAGTTCTTCCTTCTCACTTGTATGTAGTTAGGACAAATTTGAATGTAACATTAAATAGCTTTCATCTTCAATTTCTTCTTATTTGCAAAGTAAAATACAAACGATTGTTCTGGTGTATATTTTTCTTCCTTCTTACAAAATTCAGTGGGCTGATGTGTTGATAAGGGAGGATATGCACACCTTTGGGTCTACTCAATTTCTTCTTACTTGCAAAGCAAACAAAAACAATTGTTCTGGAGTATATTTTTCTCTCTATTTACAGACCTCAGTTGGCTGACGTGTTGAGAAGGCAGGATATGCATATTTTTGGGTTTGCATATATCATTCTTATAAGCTAATCTAATCAGAGTTAATGTGGGCCAATGGACATTCGACATGAAGAGGACCTTTTGTCTTCTTTTTGATCAATGGATGTTCAACTTAAAGAGGAACTTTTGTCGTTACCTTTTATTAAAGATGCATAGGGGCCACACATATGGAAGAATCTTTGTGTCCTTTCTTTTTTTTAAAGATGCATAGTCCAATACATGCTTTACATAAAGAGGACTTTTTGCCCTTTTTTCTTTTTGGCCAATGCATATTCAACATAAAGAGGAATTTTTTCCCTTTCCTTTTTTTAAAGATGCATAAGGACGAAGCATGCTCAAAATAAAGGACTGTTTGTCTTCTTTTTTTCAAGTTGCAGGGTCCAATACATGTTCTACATGAAGAGGACCTGTCTCCTTCCTTTATTTTAACTGTTAGTTTATGCCTTTTTGTCTTCTTTCCTTATTTTAGTTGTTAAGTTATGATCTTTTTCAACTATCACATTAGAAGATAATAGGTTTCTTTATTTTAATTGTTACTTTATTGTCTTATTTCCTTCTCAACACATCAGCCTTTTTTTTTTTTTTTGGTCTTGAAGGGTATCCCCGCGACTCAAGCCCAGCGGGTTCCCTTTACGGGGCGAGCTTGAGGTGAGACTAGTCCCTACGGCCTCGGGATAACCAACATTGCCCCCCAACATCCGAGGCGGGGTGAAATCCGGGTCAAAGAGAATCGAACCCAAGACCTCGGGGAGCAAACCCAAGACTCAGACCAACTCCTCTAACCCATGGGGGCCACATCAGCCTTATTTTAACTGCTAGTTTATGACATTTTTGTCTTCTTTCCTTATTTTAATTGTTACTTTAGTATGTTGTAGAGTAAGTTAAGGCTATGGAAACTAATGATCAACAAAAAATGTGAACTTTGTTGGAAAAAAATTAGGTGCATGCATGGATTTTCTATTTTTGTCCATAGTTTTAAAGCATTCTTGCAAATTGTTAGAACACTTTTTGATGTGCCTATTAATATTCACACATGCATAAGGTTTGAGTAAGAGCTTTATTGTTGTATTGTGAACAGTTGAGTTTTTATTCAATATGAAAAAGATTACTGTACTTAATTTGTTTTACCTAAAAGAATTTTTCCAAATAAAATTATATATATATATATATATTACTCTATTATATAAATTTATTGGATTTCTTTCTAAACTTGATCAACAAACAATATAGCTTTGTTGCATGCTTATTTCTCTTAGAGATAGTGTGGTTCTGACGTTCTGTAATGCTCTGTCTGTGGATATAAAGGTGTGGCAATAGGAGCAGGATGGCAAACATTTGTGGCCTGTGTAAACATTGTATGCTACTATGTCTTGGGTGTGCCCCTGGCAATTCTACTAGGATATAAATTTGATCTCGGCACCAAGGTATTGTCAATCTTCCACTATATAAACTAACCAATGTTTCCCAGCATGTTATGGTTTGTGGCTGATGTATTTAATGATTATGAGTGTAGGGAATGTGGGGTGGGATGCTTTGTGGAAGTGCATTGCAGACTGCGGTTCTATGTATCATTACAATTCGAACAAACTGGAGCCGAGAGGTACTGAGCATTCATGTGAGATTAGTTATAGCAATATTACTTTTTATGTCCAAGAAACATGACTAATTAAAAAATGGTCTGGAATGTGGTATTGTTTCAGGCTTCGCAGGCTGAAAGTAGAATTAAGACTTGGGGAGGTGCATTTACACATTAATCTTCCACTTGAAGATTCTGAATCTTGTTATTCTTTCACCTTCTTTATTTGAGAGATGACATATTTTTTTTTAGGGAGTAGGAAAGTTTTTTTTTAATGGTGTGTCAGATTGTGATATTTATATTAAGATTCAACTGTTTAACTTTTGAATCAAACTCTTCATGAATAGTGGTTCACATCAGACATTCAATTCAATTCATGTGTGCACAAATTTCAGGAGACTTTTACATGTTTTTCAATGAGAAATGCGAGTAGGAAACAAAATTTATCAATCCTCTTTGAACTATCATTTCTATAGCGATGGATGAGGCATTGAAAAAGTAAATTTCGATCAACTGCTTGCTGTAGATTTTAGATCTGAAAGTTTATCATTTCTTGTAGAGTGATATCTTCAATATGTTAAATCTCAGCAAGTTCTTCTAATACGATCCTCTTAGTATCAAATTTTAAGGTCAAATAACATGTTGGTTGAGGGGAATGCTTTTCTATAAACTGGTACTCCATAGTCCATACTAATATCTTAGTTTTCAATTAGTTTACCATAATAACAGTTCAGTCTCTGGAATTTAAACCCATTAGTTTCCTTCTCTATTTTTTCATCTTACTTTTAATCTAAAACAAAGATATCTGTAGGAAGATATTTGCCAAAGATGATCTTGATATTCAATTTCTTTCTTATTTCTCCTCTCTTGGTGAGCAGTTATTGAATGGTCGGCATCAGGCAAATTCACCGCCAGCAATTCACTGACGGAAAATTCATTGCCAACAATTCTTCGCGAGAAAATTCACCGCTATGACAAATTCACCTCAAGGAAAATTCACCACCAGCAATTCATCGCAAATTTTTAATGTGATGAATTTTCTGTGGGGTGAATTGCTGGTGGTGAATTTTCCTTGAGGTCAAATTTTTCCATGAATTTTCCCATGATGAATTGTTGGCCACGAATTTTCTTAGGTGAATTTGCTGACGGTGAATTTTCATAGAGCCGAATGATCAAATACAGCTGCAAGAATCTATGGCATGCATTCTTGTTACAGCAATTAATTTCCTCTAGAGAAAAAGATTGAAAGCTACTTTTCACAATATTTAGAAAAGATTTGGATGTCATTATACATGTTAAGCTTGAGTGCTTTCTGAAGGAATTAAACTTGATGCCCATTGCGCCAGAAGCTCAAGTACTTTGTTTACCTCCCCATGGAGGGAGAGGTTTTAGTTGAAATCTTAATGCTTAGCTGATGTAAAATATCTTTGTGAAATAGAAGCATCTCTTCCTAAAAATGATAGAAAAATACTGTAAGAATGGGATTTTGATGAAGATTTTGGAGCAATTAGTGACAAATCAACCAGTTCACCTAAGTCACGCCATGATAGAGTATAATATGGTCCTTTTAATGTGTGCATCTTAAGGGGTCGAGAGAGAAACTGGTGGCTGTGGCAAGTGGCAACAAGGTCAGAACAAAATTGGTAGTTCCCCAATTTCTGTGACTTAACTATGTGGGAGTACAAAACCATATCTGTAGGATCTCAGACCAAGTTGATGGTCAAGGTCAAGAACAAAATTAGTAGTTTCCCAATTTTTGTGACTTAACTATTAATAGGAGTACAAAACCATATCTGTAGGATCTCGGACCAAGTGATGGTCAAGGTCAGAACAAAATTGGTAGTTCCCCAATTTCTGTGACTTAACTATGTGGGAGTACAAAACCATATCTGTAGGATCTCAGACCAAGTTGATGGTAAAACTCTAGAAAGTAATTATAGTTAAGAACGACAAGAAAGGGTTAGGCAGATCAATGTGGTGAGGAAAAGGAGACAAAAGGGGCAAGGAAAGGCTAGAGGATATGGGGCAAATAGCACAAGAAATAAAGGGCAAGAGAATGCAAAAATTGTTGGATCAGGTAATTCAAGAAGGAATAGATGGAAGGGATGATACATTGAGTCTATGGTAAGTCTTAGTTTGTAATAATCTTTTCAGGTCTTATGTTTTCTATCTTTAAAGAAAAAAGAGAATACATTAAGAAATAATATAATTTTAATTTACAGGTGAAATAAATGTGTTTGTAATTTACAAAATA
>VDFB02361010.1:0-15776 GCA_007258455.2 Sequoia sempervirens
GACTGATGAGTGTTGTTGGCAGTGCAATGTTTTGTAGCTTGTCACAATTGCGAATCTCAATATTCTCCATGCAGCTCAGTCTGGAAAGATTCGGGAGCTCCTCAAGCTTAGGACACTGAGCAATAGACAGCTCTGTAAGTTCAATAAGATCACCGGATCCTACTACTCTTTGCAAATCTCCGCAACTTTCCACAGACAAACTGAAGAGTGTTGTTGGCAGCGCAATGTTTTGTAGCTTCTCACATTGTGGTCAATATTATCCATGTCGATCAGTCTGGAAGATTAGGAGCTCCTCAAGCTTAGGACACTGAGCAATAGACAGTTTTGTAAGTTTAATAAGATCACCGGATCCTACTACTCTTTGCAAATCTGTGCATCTGTCTACAGAAAGACTGATGAGTGTTGTTGGCAGCGCAATGTTTTGTAGCTTCTCACAATTGTGAATCTCAATATTCTCCATGCAGCTCAGTCTGGAAAGATTCGGGAGCTCCTCAAGCTTAGGACACTGAGCAATAGACAGCTTTGTAAGTTTAATAAGATCACCGGATCCTATTACTCTTTGCAAATCTGTGCATCTGTCTACAGAAAGACTGATGAGTGTTGTTGGCAGCGCAATGTTTTGTAGCTTCTCACAATTGTGAATCTCAATATTCTCCATGCAGCTCAGTCTGGAAAGATTCGGGAGCTCCTCAAGCTTAGGACACAGAGTAATAAACAGCTCTGTAAGTTTAATAAGATCACCGGATCCTACTACTCTTTGCAAATCTCTGCAATTGAATACAGAAAGACTGATGAGTGTTGTTGGCAGCGCAATGTTTTTTAGCTTCTCACAATTGTAAATCTCAATATTCTCCATGCAGCTCAGTCTGGAAAGATTCGGGAGCTCCTCAAGCTTAGGACACTCAGCAATAGACAGCTTTGTAAGTTTAATAAGATCACCGGATCCTACTACTCTTTGCAAATCTCTATAATTGTATAGAGAAAGACTGATGAGTGTTGTTGGCAGCGCAATGTTTTGTAGCTTCTCACAATTGTGAATCTCAATATTCTCCATGCAGCTCAGTCTGGAAAGATTCGGGAGCTCCTCAAGCTTAGGACACTGAGCAATAGACAGCTTTGTAAGTTTAATAAGATCACCGGATCCTACTACTCTTTGCAAATTTGTGCATCTGCGTACAAAAAGACTGACGAGTGTTGTTGGCAGCGCAATGTTTTGTAGCTTGTGACAACCGTCAATCCCAATATTCTCCATGCAGCTCAGTCTGGAAAGATTTCGGAGCTCCTCAAGCTCAAGACAGTTTCTAATAATCAGCTCTCTAAGTTTGGTTAGGTCACCACTTCCTGATATTCTTTGTAAATCTCTGCAGCTTGTTGATAATTGATGCCGGTAAGGGAAAATCTGCATGGAAAGATAGAAGAAATATCTAATTATAAAGATTTTTTTAATATTGTTTAAATAGTTATTTTTATACTAAAAATACTGTATGTAAAGCTAGGCTTTTTTAAGATTTTTCCTACTGTTTTTTAGGATTGCAAACCCTTTAAAAAGGCATCGCGTCTTGCTGTTTTGTAAAGACAAAACATACAGAATTCATATTTTATTTTTCGGCAGTATGGTGTCAAGATTTTTTTAGTACATGTTGATTGGTTTATGGCTGTAAATCAATTTGGTTTATCGTAATGATGATATATGTTATTAGTAATTAATTATTTCTCTTTAAAATTGGTTTTCAGTTAGTTAAAAAAAACAGTTAGGTGTTAGTTTCAGAATCTTCACAACCTCTAGACAAAATAACGAGTGTTATTGCCAGCGTAATGTTCTATAACTTTTTACAAGAGCCAATCTCAATTTGCCCCAAACTACTCAGTCTGGAGAGACTAGGCAACCCGTCAAGCTAAAGACAATTACTAAGAATCAGCTCTGTAAGATTTGTAAGCCCACCGATTCCTACTACTCTCTGCAAATCTCTGCAACTTTAATTGTAGAGACAACCTGATGAGTGTTCTTGGCAACTCGTTAAGCTTAGGACAATCACTAATTTCTAGCCAGCGTCTCTCAAAGTTAGCCAACACACTTTTCAAATTGTGAGAACCATCCATTAGAAGATTTTTAAACTTCCTTCATCCATCAATTATAATCTTCTCGAGTCAACTTGGACCTATAAAATCTGGCAACTTCTCAAGCTCCAGACAGCCCCGAATACTTAATTTTACAAGCTCTTCATAACCAAAATTTACTATTTGCAAATTTTGACAGCCATCCAACTCAAAATATTTCATATTCACGGTTTCAACAAATGCTATACTCTCCAGACACTTCTTACTCATCTTCACGTTTTCATCAAATTCTATGCTTTCCAGACACTTCCTAACCCTGAGACGGAAGTCTTCAAACTTAAGGTCTGGACATTCAAAAATGTTTAACACCACAAGATTTGTAAGAGCAGATGTTCCTCTTAGTCTTTTGAGTTTTTAACAATTTGTAACTAAAAAACAATTTAGTGTCTTTCCCCTTGTTAAATTCACTTCCATACCAATTTTTATGGCACCAAGTTCGATAGATTTAGGGCTGCGATAGTGAATTGCACTTGTGAAGAACTTGGATAGAAAATTTTCAGAGCCAATTTCTAACTTTCAGGGCCACTCACTAGGGCCTTAACACTACTAGATATTCCTCCATTATTACAATCTACTTTCCCATTAAATTTGAAATTCACGATATCCAAAGATTTACAGAGTCCTCTCTTTTAGCTGAAGCCTGTTCCTCTTCTGATTTGGAAGACTAGAGACACAAACTACAAAGATTCATATTGAGAGATTATAGTAAAGACAAACCTTTGATTGGCAATCTTTGTGCATAGAATGCTTAGTTTTTGGATTCAACTGTGTGTATTTTTGTGTGACATTTGGATCATACTCATCACACTCAGTGATCCATCATTAGAAGAGAAAAAAAATGGACTGAGAAAGCAAATCAAGCCGAATAAAGGGTGAGGAAGATGAGTTGAGAAAAAAAAAGGATTAAAAAATTAAGAAATAACAATTGAACATATATAAAAATCCAACCAAAAAAAAAACACGACAATTATTAATAATTTACCTAACAAATTAATGAAGTATACAAAATACTACTGAAAATTGTTTTACATAATATTATGCAGATTCCACAAACCTTAGTAATGAATAATGATTATAAACTAAGGAGGGTAAAAAGTAAAAAGCTTAATTAATAATAGCATATAATAAAAGGAAAAAATATATATATATAATTATATGATATTATAATAGTGGTTGCTACTATTGTAACTACTTAATATCAATCCAAAAGACAAAAGGAATATTTATAATAAAAAGTACTACTATGATTTTAAATAAAATAGGAGAAACTACTAATTATTATTTACTAACTAATATTATAATAATACAACAAAGGTTAGAAATAATTACAAAAATAGAAATAAAGTAGACAAATATTAAGAAAGAGAAAAAAACTACTAATAAGAAAATACTAGTAAAAATACTTAATAATATAGCAATGCAAAATAATAAGCAATAACTACCTTCTTAATTGTAGCACTTTATTATTAATACAAAAAGAAAACTTTAAATAATAAGTACTACAATAAAAAATACTTAATAAAGAAATTAATAATAACTAAAGAATCAAAAAATATACTTAATAATAACATATTACTGAACTAAAATTATTAATTATTACCTTACTTAAAAATTATGAAAAGACATAAAAAAAAAAGGTTTTAATTAAGCAATTATAAAAACATTAATGAAATATTATTAAGTACTTGATAACAATAACATTAATTACTTAAAAATAGCTATAAACTACTTAATATTAAATATTATTATTATATTATATTACTGATTATAATTATTAGCAAGTTATTACTAATAAAAAACTTATTAGTAATAAGAAAAAAGCAATGAAATGCTAGAAGAGAGGAAAAAACAAAGAATGAAAATGAAGTGACCCAAAAGAAATAAAAGAGCAAAAGACAAAGATACAGGGGGAACATGGGTAAGATCTAAGAAAACATTTTCTGACAATTCTATTTACTTGGAAAGCCTTTCAAAGAGGTTCGAACAATCACCAGCTCTTTCAAGTGGGAGGGCGTCTAAAATTCAAAATTCTTATAAAGCTCTAATGATAAAAAGAATAGTCCGTAGACAACCATAACATAATGCATTCTGCTTTATAGCCTTACAAAGATTTCATTTTTGCTAAAAAGATCAAAATACCTGTATGGGATTCTCCTGAAATGTTTTGAATCGGTTACCGATGATTTTCAAACCCTGCAAATTTTGAAGAGGAATCCACAAAGGGGTGCTTGGTTGTTCTATCATATCGACGTCCTCAAGCTCGAGCCATAGTAAGGAAGTTGACGTCTCAACACAACTATCTGATTGGCCTAAAAATAATGTAACTCGAAAACCAATGGACTTGTCGTAAAAGGAATGGAAACACCTGGCATTGGTTTTGGCGAGGATAGTTTTCAAACCCATCCGTTCCTGCATACACAGAAACAAGCAATCAGTTTTCAATTTATGTAGTAACAACTTAAGATTTGGAATATTATAATACTAACGACAAATCTGAAGGGGTAACAAGCATACCAAAGATTCCAAACGTTGAGGATGCCAGAGGCGATGAGGAGAGTTGAGCTCAAGTGCCATCTCTCTTCCCAAGTCCCTTAGGTGGTCATGCATTCTCAATTTAGTTTCCCTTGTTCCAACCCAGGAGGGCAAAAAATCATCTTTCTCTTCTATAAGACATTTATCTTTTAGTGTTTCTAGTGCATTTTGAGCATCCCATCCTGATCCCTCCAATATTCTTTCGGCCATATGCTTCGATTTTCCCAAAAAAAAACAAGCAACATCCATGAAAACTTGCTTTTCTTCATCATCCAATGCATCAAAACTTATTCTCAATCTTTGCTTTACATCTAGAGGCAGCGTCTCTCTAGCTTTAATCAATTTTAACTCCCAATATCTGTGTGGTCTACCGTGAACAAGCCGGCCCAGAACCAGAAGAGAAAGAGGTAACCCTCCACACACGTCTACAAATTGGTCAACCAGCGCCTCATACCCGGTACACAGAATGGGTCTGTCAAACGCATGCCAGCAGAAGAGTTGCCTCCCGTGGTTTCTGTCCATTCCTTTTAAAGGATAGCCAACAGTAATACCTGCGGATATAACCACTCCAACATCACGAGTTGTGACAATAACCAGACTATTACCTGATTTATTGAAGATATCCATGATCAACAGAGCATCTAATTGCTCCACGTGATCGATGTCATCTACAACTATTAGGAAGTTTAAAATGGGGATCCTTTGTAGATGATCTTTTAGATAGCTTGTTCCTTCGTCTATACTTTTAAAACTCTTTTCTTTGTGGAAGAGATCTTTGACAAGCTTACTTTGCAAAAGAGGTAGTTCCCTTCTCACAAATGCTTCTCGAATATCAAACAAAAAACTTGCTCTAGAATAATCTGAACACTTTCGGTTAAACAACTCTTTGGCGAGAGTTGTCTTCCCCAGCCCACCCATGCCGAAAATACCAACAACATTAGGCTTGTTTTTCTTTTCTTGCAGGCCGCACTGGTTTTCAAAATCTTGTACAAGCTCATCTAGACATTGCCTTTCAAAATCTTCGACAAGATTGTTAAGCCCTACTGGATATTTTGCAACATGTAAAAATTGTTTCCTTTGTACTTCCTTTTCTACTGCTGCTACTATGGCTTTGCAATCACTGGAACTATATAAAATGAAAGCAGAATTCCATGAGAAAATAGTAAACCAAATTTGAAGGGAAAACAAGACTACATAAAATAGAAGTACCAAAATCGCAGAAAGATTACCTATAAATTTCTTGTCCAGCTATAAATGAAAGAGTTTGAAGGGCTTCCTTCCACACTTTGAGCTTATCCAGGTACCTGCCCTTTTCTTCATATTTCTTGAATGCATCAGCGTATACTCCCTTTTCAATGTGGCGGAGTTCCCATGGCTCCACTTCATAAAACACAGGAATGATTTTGGCCTTACTTTCTAACATGAGAACCAGTTCAGCCAAACACCAAGGTGACTCTGCATATCTTCTCGAAAAGACGGCTATGTGTACCTTAGCAGAGTGGATGGCTGTCTCAATAGTAGAAGGAAACGAATTTCCAAGTTCCTTCTCTTGGGAATCGAGAAATGCCTCTATTCCCAATCGCCCAAGAGAGTCGTAAAGCTCAGTCGCCAAAGTTTGTTTGACATCGGGGCCTCTGTGATTGATGAACACATCATACAATCTCAAAGATTCATCAACCTTCCTTCTTTTTCCAGCAGGTTCTATTTCAGAGAAAGCTTTTAACCCCCGATTTTGCTGGTGAGATGATGAAGACGCCATTAGTTCCAATTCAAATAGTAACAACCCGTTTTAAAGAATAGAAAGAGAAAGAGCAGAGCACATTGGATTTGATTGCAGTATGCTTAATGAAATATGAGCCTTTGGGGAAGAAGAAGGGCAGAGTGAATTAAATAGATCATTCGACAGGCGAGTTCAATCTTTTTCTGTAAACTACGGGGAAGAGTATGGTGAAGAAAACGTTTACAAATTAGTCAAGCGCTGACCTGTAAAATGAAAAAGGGAGGTTCAGTCCTTTCCTCGAAACATGCAAGCAGAAAAACAGGGAAGGAAAACGCCAGGAACATATTCAGTCCCCGGCCTATACAAAGAATAAGGTGGGTTCAGTTTCGTCGAAACATCCGAGGGAAGAAGGAAAATGCCTGGAAAGAAGACAAACTGCTGCGTGTACGAAAGGAAATGTGATTGATTTGTGTGGATATTCGTTCTGTGGGTCACTTTTGAGAAGTTAAAGCCTAGCAGACAAGTAATACCTAGTTCAGTTTCGTCGAAACAACCGAGAGAAAAAAATAATACCTAGTTCAGTTTCGTTGAAACGTCAAAGAGAAAAAATAAAATGCTTTGAAAGAAAACAAAT
The DNA here is from genome assembly GCA_007258455.2 of Sequoia sempervirens. NCBI lineage: Eukaryota > Viridiplantae > Streptophyta > Pinopsida > Cupressales > Cupressaceae > Sequoia > Sequoia sempervirens. The sequence goes on from VDFB02361010.1 coordinate 7,005, forward strand.
CACGATGGGATTGATTCGCGTGGAGATTCATTAGGTCTGTCGGTCCTTTTTCAGACGTTGAAACACCCAAATGAAATGAAATGAAATGAAATGAAATATTTTAATAACGTCCACGAGGCCACAGCAGCCTATGGGACCCAGGAACAGCACAAGACCACCACCGAAAAGAGAAGACCCTAAACAGCCTGAGATCTTCGCTCGAGATTAGCTCTACGACAGTGAATTTTGATGATGTAATTTGCAGATTTGACCAACCTTTCCTCCTCAAACAAGGTATTTAAGTTGTCCACTTGTAAGATGTCCCCATAAGTGACCCGAATATCTTTGTATGCTGAGCACTCCATAACAAAGTGCCACTCTGTCTCCACTAATCCCATGTCGCAAAAACGACATATTCTTTCTTCCCACTCTTCTTTAGGAACCATCCATCTGCCCGTCTCACATCTAAGACGATGTGAGCTAGTTCGGAGTTGAGCTATCAACATCTTTGCTCTCCATTTAATATTTGCTCCTATATATGCCTTTTCATCATGGTCCCCCTTAGGATTGAATTCTTTGATATAATAGTCTTTTTTTCGCCCTGATTGTTTTGTCCATAAAGCTTTTTTGAATTTTTGTTTCACATATTTTTTTATTTCTTCATTTGAACTTGGACAATCTTGCATATTCACACCCCACTTTTCCATCCATTTTTTGTTTTGTTTCATCCATGTATTCCTTCTTCTATCCAACTTTTCTTTTACGATTAGCTTAGGCCACCGATGGTCGTCCATGTTTTGAACCTTTTGAAGGTAACATAGTAACCGAATCATCGCGAAAGCCTCCAAGGGAAAGGTGCCTGACTCCGCTAGTAAAATCTCATAAGGTATCGTGGTTTTGAGTTTAAGGCTGCTAACAATTAGATGCTTTTGAATTCTTTCCACTTGCCTCCATTTCTGATCTGACATGCTGCTGCCCCAAATTTCGCACCCATATAGAACCACCGGGGTCACAAGTAAGCCAAACAACGTTCTCTTGGTTTTCCAATCCCATAGCTCAGCATTTCTACATCTGTTTTGTAGAGAGTAGAGCGCTTTCCAGCCTCCTTGGATCCTTTTTGCTCTACAAGTTTCCCAACTGAGCTTATAGTGAAAATCTAGCCCAAGGTATTTGTATTCATCTACAATTTCCAGCGGATTGCCCTCAAAGATAAAGCTAATTTGCTGTTTTTTCCTTCTCAGAGAGAATATCATAATTTTGGTTTTACTAGTATTCACTTGCATCCCAACTTCCTGACAAAATGATTCAAGAGCTTTCAAATGTTTTCTTAACTCATGTGCTGTTTTAGCAATCAAAATGAGATCATCGGCATACAAGAGCAATTTTATTACATAATTGGCCAACTGAATACCTTCCCCACCAACTTTGTCTATCCACTCTTCCAACTTGTCAATGTAAAGCCCGAATAGCGTTGGGGAAAGCGGGCAGCCTTGCTTGACTCCAATGTCACTGCCAAAGCACTCCGACATACCTTCATTAGTTCTGATTTTAGCTCTGACCTGCTCATACAGCCTATGAACAGCCGCCCTAAGAGCCCTTGGGACTCCCAGTTCCTCCATTCTATTCCACAACTTGCCCCGTGGCACTGTGTCAAAGGCTTTTTTGAAGTCAACAAAGCAGCAAAAAGCCTCCTCCCCTTGAACGTTCCAAATTTTTTCAATCAAAAATCTAAGTGTAATACCATGATCGATAGTGGAATGTTTTGGTCTAAAACCAGCCTGCCCTTCAGCTCTTTTGCCCTCTTTCTCAGCCCAACTACTAATTCTACGCTCAATCATGCTTCCAAAAAGTTTTCCAAGAAGCGGATTAATCATAATAGTGCGGTAATTTGATGGGTTATTAGTGTCCCCACTTTTGTATAGGGGAACCACAACACTAGTAGTCCACCCTTCCGGAAAGCCCTCTTGAATAACCCTATTGAAAAAGCCCTTGATGCAAGGCGCAAGGACCTCAATGCCCCATTTTAAGAATTCAGCTTGCAGCCCATCAATATCCTGTGCTTTTCCCCCAGCCAACCTTTTTATCCCTTGATTGATGTCTTCTATGGTGAATAGTTCAGTGGCAGCCCTGATAGTTGGGGGTCTATGTTTATCTTGTTCCCGCTCATACAGTAACTTTGCATATTCCAACCATTGAGAGCTTGTGATATTGTTTTCTGTTTGTTTTCTTTTTTGTTGTAGCTCCTTCCAGAATTTCTTGGGGTTGTTCTTTCCAAGGGCAATCAACTCCAACCTTCTAGTGCTAACATATTTTTCTTTTTTGTTCCGTATCATCTTTTCGTATTCTTTCTTGTTTTCTGTGGTCCTTCCACCCTGGTGAAATTTTCTTTTTGTTAATTTGCACTCTTCATCAAACCATGGGTTTGCTGGGAAAGTAGAAGTAATTGCCTTCTTAGGCCTAGCCCTCTTACACTCATCCAAAGCCTTGTGAACAATAGGGATCAGCATGTCCTTGTTTATAGTGTGATGCCCTGTGGTAGCTAATTTTCTTTCATACTCGATGAAAATCCTTTTGAGGGCATTCTTGAAGACTTCCCGATTGTCATGGTTCATGATGATTCTACCTTGCGGATGCACTTTCTTTTTGCTGATAGGAATCTGCCCCCTTTGATGCATGCTAATGTGGGCGTCAAGATTTACATATATTGGATTATGATCTGATTTCAGCTCTAAAGGACATTTTCCAATCACTAGTTCCTTTATCTTTGACGTGTAAACATGCGAGCAAATGACATAATCAACCACACTTTGTCCATTGTATGTTTTGCAGGTGATGTTGCCTGAGTTCGGCCATGCTTTCAAACCATTGCAAATGACCAAGTTGAATAAACTACATAGCCCCAACAACTCAGCCCCGTAGTGCGTGACATTGTGCTTACTATCTTGCGAATTCCTTTCCCACAGGTGCTGTCCCTCTTCCTCCAACCATAGTGGATCAGCTTTCTCCTTGTCCTTGCTTGCCAAGCTGAGAGCTTGTATGTTTGCAGTCCTTGCATTAAAATCCCCTATTAGAATAACCTCTCCCATGCCATTATAGATTGAAATGTCCCTTTTTAGAGCAGCAAAAGGATCCTCACGGTCTAGGTTCCTTTTCTTGTAAGATTTGGAGCCTTTTGGGGCAAAATAGCAGGCAGCCACTCTTATGACAGTTTGATTTTCTGTTATTTTAAACCATATATATTGTTTGTTTGGGTCTTCTTTCTCGACTTGAATGTTATTGCACCATATTTCTTTGATTAGGACTGCAACTCCACCATGCCCTTTACCACTATCTGTTCTCTCGTTCCAAATGGAAGCTTTTTTATATCCTTCAAAGTCTGGAATTTTACAGCCATCATGCTCATGAGTCTCCGTAAGGATGATGATGTCTTTTCCTTCTGCAATGGGCCCTAAACCAGGTCCTCTTCTCCACGGGTAACCTCTACAATTCCAACTTACTATTGACACCTGATCCTGGGGGGCCCCGAGTTCCTACTTTTGGTGAGTAATTCTGTCACTAACTTGAGCTTTCCCATCTTGTAACCAAGCCCATTTTCCTTCGTTCCTTGCTGCCTTTACTTTTTCCCACTCCTTACGCCTTTCTTGTTGTTGGACTATTGTTAAGTCCTCGTCAAGGTATATTTGTGTACCTTTAAGAAACTTCTTGTTCCTTAGCAGCTTGTTCTTATCTTCAATGTTCGCCAAAGTGACCCTTACGTGCCTACTCTTTCCATCTTTCACCCATTTTCCAATTCTGTTTGCTTGTTGAATGACACCTGTCCATTGTAACTCATCCCTAAAAAAATCTTTTGCTAGCTCCTTTGTTGGTTCATTCTCCCCATAGTCCTTTAGCCCTTTAACAATGACATTCACAGCCCTGACATTTCTGTCATTCTCTTCTCTTATCTGTCTTCGAACTTGCTTTTCTATGAGGTCCTTGTGTGTGTCTGAGGGACCTCCCACTACATGAGCCCAGCTTTTGGCCTCCTCTAATTGATCCCTCAGCTGGTTTTCTTTTATCTTTACGCTGTCCAGGACTGATTGTATCTCTTTTATCTGCAAGTTGCTGCTTTCAGCTACCTCTCTTGATATGCTTTTGTCTATTGTGCCACTTTGTGCTAAAACTTGTCTTATCGAAATCAATTCTTGCTCTCCATTTGACATGGAGATTTGAAGCTTACTTATTTCGTCTTTGAGAATTTTGTTCTCCCTTGATAATTGCCAATTGGTATCCATGATCTCTTTCATTTTAGCATCTTCAAAGAGCCCCCTTGCCTCTAATGATTGAAGCCTCTTGTTCATGGCCATTAGCTCATTGACGTACAACTCAGAGGACCACATTAGAGGTGTTGTGGTGGGACTATAAGAATCAAAAGGTTTACCCTCACCCCCTTCTCCCTTGTCTGCCGAAATTGAGACAAGATGGGATGTAGGGTTCGTTTTTTCGTTACCTTCGAATTCCGTTTTTTGAACTTGCTGGATTTCAATAGGGTTTGATAAGCATTTGTGTTCCAGCCTTGGTAGAATTATAGCAAATTTTCCTCTCTTTGCAAACTTTACCTTTCGAGTTTGCCTCCGCTTTAAAATACCTTTGTACTGTTTTGCATTTACAAACACACAGTCCTTCCCTGCGTTTGACCTATCCAGTGGATAGCCCATCACATAAGCACCCCAAGTGTTAAACAGAGCTGCTGCTGCGGGCTCTACTGGAAGATGTGTTGGGGGATTAAAAGGGATTAGAGTGGTCCCTTGATGCTGTGCACCACCATTTTGGATTTCAAAAGTTTCAATACCTACCGTATTGCCTTCCACTGCCTCATTTACTAATAGCTGCTTTGGTATGTTATTAGACTCCGTTGATAAAGTAATCTTGTTTGATTCTCCCAATATGCCGGTCTGTTTTGTTATGTTAGCAGTCTCAGTTGACCCTGAACCCACACTCGAGGCCCCAGAGTTTGCCATTCCTTTCCCACTTTCAGATTGTTCAGTCATTAGAGATCTTTAAAGTTTGATGCGTGTTTTGGGAAAAGGCAGCCGTTTTGGTTTAAAAATGACTTGCGCTTGATGCAACAGATACTTTTATTTGATGACAGAGGAGAAAGCAGGCAAAGAAACTGAAAAAGACAAGATGTGGGGCACACCTGTTCCCTGTTGCGGTGATTTTCGAAGAAGCTCTGTCTCCTGCGTGGAAAGAAAACTCTGGGCCCACACGGTCACGTCCTTCTGCTCAGCCTTTGACCCTGACCCTCGTTTCTGGAAATCCTTGCCGTTGTCGCTTTTGTTAAAACAACTCCCAAACTCTTCTCGGTTTCGGAAAAAGCCCTAAAAGCACCTCTGTCGCGTGGCTGTTTCCTGGTTCGCGTGATGTTCCTGTTCCTGTTCCCTGTTCCTTTTTTTTTATTGGTGCGTTCAGTTCGTGGTACGTTGTTTCGGTTCGCGTGGTTGGTTGGCGTGTTTGTTCCTGTTTTCACAGTTGCGTGGTTCTGTTTCGCACGTTGTTGGTAATTGATGAAACCCAAATCGACTAAAGATCCTCGAGGGGCCTAAAGCTGTTACCGACCACCAACTTGATTTAGGCGTTCCTTTTGTTTCACGGTTCGGCGTGGTTCATTCTGTTCACTTCACTTGATGTTCATATATCTTAACAAAGGGAAGAAGGAAAATGCTTTTAAAGAAGATCAACTGCTACATGGACGAAAGGAGATAGGGATTGATTGGTGTAGAGGTTCATTCTGTCAGGCATATAGGTATTGATTAGTGTAGGAGCATTCCAAGAAAGCAAAAGACCGTGTCGGTGTGTCATTGATCGGGATAAGTAATTTAAGAAGATAACTCGTTTTATTTAGAAATTAGAGATTTTAGATATATATAGTGGACTAAGTAATTATAGAAAATGATTTGTTTTTCAATTAGATATATATAATTGATAGGTTATATTTAGTGTGATTTTTTATATGGAAAATTGTTTTATTTTGAAAAAAATCAGAGATTTTTTTTCTAATTTTTCAGTCATTATTGAACTTAAATCAAATTGGATTTCTAATCAAATCAAATTATATTTATATCAAATCAAAAGAGTTTAAATTCTATAAACTCTATTAGATCAGGTGAATGAGCATCTGATGGAGATAAAATCCTATAAAATATAGTCAATTACAAAGAATTATAACCATAGAAGTGTATTTAATGGAAGAACATAAGGTTATTCATGATGGCCTGGTAAACATACAAGCTCTGGAAATAATTAGGTACCCCAAGTTGGATGCACTTCCCAATTTTTCACAATTAGCTTCTCTTTGAATGTTTAAACTAAAATATTACTTCACAATTATGAAAATACAAGGTTTGGAGCATTGCAGGGCATTGGAGATACTAATTACAAATACAAGGTGAGAGGAGGGAGGCATAGAAACTTTGGAGCACATGGAAAGATTAAGTAAAAATAGTTTATAAGAATATCGATATATCAATTGTTGGAGGTTGCATTCAAAGTTGTCATACCCCCGAAATAAAACAAATCATAAATTAAATTATAAACAATAATGATGCTATGTTGGTCGACCCAGACCTTACATGGCAGTGCTAGAATCTTCTTTACAAATGTCAGTCGACTTATTTTAAAGAAGATATAACTAAGATAATCGTCAAAGAATGAAGGGTCGGCGATTAGGAGTTTAATATTTAATATAAACAAATGTTTATAGAGGTTGACTCACTCAAGACATCGGTGAAAGGTAAGAAGAACCGGCGATTTAAATAATGCATGGAGTAATTGTTAAGTGCAGCGGCTGAGAGTATAAAGATGCAACTATTAGAAAGGTGGAGATTAGTTTTCAAAAGGTGTGATGAAGTAAGAAAATGAACTTGGAGGGTCATCACTTTACAAAAGGATGCATCCCTTCACACTCATCCTTGTAGATATAAAATCAATAAGATTTAGATAATGAAGGGATATAGGAAAATGAATTGAAACTATGGATTTATCCAACAGATTGGAAAAAGGGAATAAATCTATGGGATTAAATATCATTGGAAATAATATATTTGGGGAAGTAAGTATATATATATGTGTGTGTGTGTGTGTGTATATATGTGTGTGTGTGTGTGTGTGTGTATGTGTGTGTGTGTGAATTTCTAATAATCACCTTTGCATGAATGTATGTATGTATGTATGTACGTGTGTGTGTGTTATATACGATTATGCAATAATGATGCTTGCAGAAATTATTGAGCCTTATAAGTAATTGTGATTCTTTAATAGAAATATGGATAATAGATTCTTTAAGCAACCATGTGTAAGGTTGGCAAGGAATATCTTTTGAATACTAAAAATAAACCAAACAACAAGGCAATTGGAGCATATCAAACATAATTATTTGCACTCAACAAATAAGGGCAGAAGTCAACATTTGTTAATATATTTGCATCTTACAAAATATTTAACTAAGGAAGAATAAAAGAATAATATATAAATGGATCACTCACTCACTCCCTCTATCTCTCTCCTTAATGAAAGTGTGGCAGACATAAGCCATGTAGATGCCCATGCCTTTTTGTAGGCTAGGTAGCCATTACCCCACCATACTACTCATTGCCGAGGAGAACCACGTGGCGCCCGCCCATGATATCGTAATCAATAAAGAGCTCACAAATTTTGATCATGCGATGGCGAGCAACCATGTATCTCAACCATTGGCAATCTTGTTCATTCAACACAGTCGCCAGCTTGTTATTAACCATTGAGCACCTTTCTACCAAGATTATAAAATCTCTGTTGATTTAAAACATGTGCATCTTATAATTGCTTTAGTAACCTACAACATAATATATCAAAGATGCATCAAAGTATTTATCATTCCTTCGACTTCACCAAATGAGACACGTGGTACTTTCTTGTGATATCATGATCAACAAGGATAGTGTGGTGGGGTCATCATGGGATGGTGGGGAATGACTAAGATCACATAATGATTGATCTACGACCATGCGAACTTGTCCCTCTGCAAAATAAAAATATTTATTAGGGGAAAGTGGCCAGTAGTCTTGCAAGGTTCAATAGGTGCACACTCAATCGTGATGATAATACCCAGTCTTACCACATATTTATACTATATATTGTAAATAAATAGTCCAAATGTAAATAAAGAAAAAAACCAAATGTTGATAAAAAATGGACCCATACTTGAACACATGAGAACCTCTAAATGTTATATGAAAAAAACATAAATACATTCATGAAGAAGTGAAATAAGTATTTTTTTGTTTCAAATAAAATATCATAACTCTCCACTATAAGTATATCATTTAAAAAATAAAATGCTCATTTAATAAAATAAGACACTCATTTAAGCAAGTATTGTTATCATAGTGAAAAAATATTGTTCTTATGTGTACAACAATTGGGGTAGCAATGTACAAGCATTGGATAATTTTATATTAATAGTTTGTCCTATCACAAATATAAAGGTGAGCACAATAAATAACATGTATTTTCCCATTAAATGTGAAGGATTTTCAAAAAGTTTTAGTGTTCAACTATTGGTCCATTTTTGTTCAATATAAGTTGTATTTTAAATCATTATGTGTTGTTTTTATAACAAATAGATTCTTTGTGTTCAACTATTAGTCCATATGTGTTGAATATAAAAGGTAGATATATCAAAGATTTATGGTTATCAATAAGTATTTGGTCCACTTAGGTTGTATATTAATTTTAATTTAAATAAAAAATATCATATTCTACAAGCAACAAATG
>VDFB02361011.1:0-89244 GCA_007258455.2 Sequoia sempervirens
ATTAGTGCTCTGTTTTGGGATATTGTTGAAAACCAAGCTAAGGTTGATTAATCGAATTGATGGATTGATGATGATAACATTGGTGAGGATACACAACAATGCAAGGATGATTGATCAAGATTGATGACAATAACATTGTTGAAGATGCAACAATGCAAGGATAGTGTTAAGCAACACAAGGATTGAGATAATACGATCAAATGGACTGATGATAACATTGTTGAGGATACACACACAACAATGCAAGGATAGTGTTAAGCAACACAAGGATATCCTGAGATGATGATTTTTTGATTGGATTTGATTGATCATGATTGATGAAGCTTGGTTTGGAACAAAAGTTGTTTGAATGATTTGATGTGATGTTGAAGCACACGTTATATGTGACTGATAGTGATTGTTTGGATTGATGTTTGATGAAAGATGAAGCTTGATAAGGAATTTTTGCTTGTCAAAATATGCCATGGGCTAGTGACTAGGATATTTTACTCACAAGTGGTGGACAAATTTTATTTCATGTTTGCCAATGTTCAGATCACCATATAAGTTGGAGGATATAGATCAAAATTTATTCCTGAAGTGAGATCTAAATATCTGCCCCCAATGTCTAGCAATGTATGGAATGCCATGGGTGGATGCTCAGATAAGTATATGGATGGATGGATATGGACTATCTTGCGATAAGATAAGGTGTTTGAGGGAAGGAATGCTTCATTGGATATTGCTTCATGGCTTAGATAATGCTGGGTAGGATAGGATCAATGACAATGAACCATGCCAAGATGTTTACCATAAGCAAGCATAAAGTGTGCACCAAACTTTGTCAAGATCAAGATAACTTGAACCATGGATGCAAATGGATAAATGGTTCATGGATAAATGGATTTATTATGGCTGAGATGGATGGAATGCTAGATTTATTACGGATGGGATGAGATGCTTTCACCTAAAGTGGCACACGTAGATGCTCGATTCTACACATGAAGCATGTTTGCCAGGTTCTCGTCATGGTCTTTCCCAAAGTGCCACCCATGCAGTTTTCGTTAGAGGATGATTTTGGATGGAAGGGTATGGTTGGAATTTTTGTGATGTAGATGCCTCATTTGACTTGCTTTCCTTTTTCTTACGGACCCAAACCATTTTTGTTTTGGCCTTTACTTTTTGAGGTATGGGCTTGTATAACTTTTTGAATGTATTTTGCTTTGACTCTTTGCATTGATGCCCTAAGGCATGGGGATTTTTAGGATTTTTTAATTTATAGGTAGAGGCATTGAAATTATTGCTTTTGAATCCCATGGGTATGGTGGAATGGGTGGAAGATTCATGTTTATACAATGTGTGCATTTGTTGGTAATGATTAGGAATGTTAGGGTATTTATGGATAAATTGATAAGAGGATTGGATGGTAGGGATATTAATTGTTGGGAGTAATGGTGGTAAAGTGGATGGAGGGATATTAGGAGTTGGAAATAATGGTAGAAAAGTGGATGGTGGAAGGTGTATGGTCAAATGATTTTGACACTTGTAGGATGATGAAGGATGGAAACATATGTTTTAGGTGTATGATAGGATTTATGATGGAAGGAGGTGGACTTAGGACACATGGAGGAAGTACCAACATCTTGAGATTGGTGTCCTTGGGGTGTATGCCCAAGACCAGAAGAGCGTGGAGGGACTTTGACATGGATGGGCTCCAAAATAACTTGTTCATGAAGGTCTAAACCTTTACCTTGGTTGTTCATGTTTTGGAGTATGCAATGGACAATGGGACTAGGTGTAGGTGGAATACTAGACACGAGTTCCTTATTGGATGGAGAAAATGAAGCAATGAAAGATAATGGTTGTTGTTCTAAGGGGGAAATTTCATGAATGAGGGTGGAAAGACCAATAGGATATGATGGAGGACTTGCAATGGGGTCGATAGTGGGTAATGGAGGATCATTAGGACCTTGATTAGCATTGTGTTCACTTAGATCTAAGATATTTGTTTGATCTTCTATGTGTGATTGGGAGGCATATGTCTCATCAAGGGAAGTGGATGTTGATGGATAATGGATAGGACTAGGTGAAGGTGCATTTGGAATATACTGCTTATGGATAGGCGAGGTGATAGGCTCTTCATCATTATGGATATCATCTTGATCATAGAAAAGATATAGATTATGGATAGGTTGGATGAAAGTGATTTGATCTTGATTAGGACTAGGGCTTGATGTTTCCACATGCTTAGGATTAGGCTCTTAACACACCTCTTGGGTTGCTTGAATGGAAGTGGAAGGGGATGACTCTTGAATGGACTCAACATGTTCTAGATGGTCAACAACATGGAGACATGATGGAGGTTGACTTAGGCTCAATGGGGAAGACTCTTGAATAGGATCAAGGGGGAGACTACATGATGGGGATGTAAGAATGGGAATGATGTTTGAAAACTCTTTGGTAGGTTCAAAAATATGAGTTGGATGACATGGCGATGTTTGATTCCTTGCTAGTAGCCCTTGGGTCACATCCTTTGTAGGTGGATGGGTGGATTTGGGTAATGCCATAGGTTTACTTTTGAAAATTTTGAGTTTATGGCGTAGATTTGATGGAGGATTTGATGATGGTGGGGGTAATGAAGAGTTTGATGGGTTAGAAGGTGGAGAGTGTTATGCCTTGCATAACCACCCCATTTTTTTTGGTCAAAATGGGTCCCCCTTGGTTTTGTTTTGTCCTTGGTGTTTTGTTTGGGTCTTAGGAGTTGTTCTTCTTCTCCTAAGTCCTTGTTTCTTTTTGGTCTAGCGGAAGCAGATTCAGATGGAAACTGGACTCAGAACTTTGTGAAGGTTCCAAGTCCGGGTTTGGATCCGGTTCCAGCCCCGCCCTTGTCTCGTTGTTCTTTTTGTTGTCTTTTGGTTTGTTTTCCGCTCTTGGGTCTGTTTCTCCCTTGAGTTATTTCTTGTTTCCTTGTGTTTTGTTTTTGCTATGGCGGAAGTGAAACCAGAAATGGAATGAACTTGGAACTTTGTAAAGTTTCAAATTATTTTTTGGTTTTGATCCTGCTCCCGCTCACTTGCTTTGTGTTTTTGTCTTCGTTGGTGTTTTGGCCGGGTTTTATTTTTGTTCCAATCCTGCTTCGTATTGTTTCTTTTGTCATTGTCTTTGTCTTGGTGTTTTGTTCCTTTGTCAGGAGTGGAACTAGAATCAAAACCGAACTTGGAAATTTGTAAAATTTTGGGCCTAGTTTTGGTTCTGATTCCGCCCTTGTTTCCCTTTGTTGTCTGTCCTTACTGCGAGACCAAAACCAGGTTCAGAGTTGGATAAGAGACTTGGGTAAGGTTTCTTGTTCTATTTCGTCTCTGCGGTTGCGTCTGACCTACCTTTGATTTCCACATTGGTTGATTACTCACTTACATTTTTGGTTTTGCTCCCGATCAACCGCATTTATTGCATTAAATGAAACCTCCTCACACACGTGAAATATTCTTAAAACCTTAATCAAGGTTAACTGGCTCATTATCTTTATTGTCTAAGTTGTTTTAGAAAACCAAAGCCTGAGTAACTTTGAGAGGAGAATGATTTTATTGCAGAGGCATGTTGGTGAGTGGATTCTTATCAAGTTTCAACCTTTCTTGTTGGTGTTTCAAGGTAGGGTCGTTTTCCTGTTCTTTTCCTATTTGTTTTGTTGTTTTGCTATCAATTTCATGGTATTATTGCACGTTCATGGAACCTTTCTTGTAGATCTTCACTTGTTCCCTTGTTTGTTTCTAGTTTTATTTTTGTCTTTCTCCGTTTGTTTTTGTCGTTCTGCTATCATTTTCTTGGCTTGTTTTTTCTGTCGTGCCCTAGTTTTTAATTAGGGTTTTGTTTGGTGGGGTCTTCTATGCTTTAAATCTTTTAAAATCTATTTGGCGAACCCTTTGATCCTATTCTCATGTCAGTTTAGTGGTTTTCATGTTGGGTTTTTGATGCCCTAATTACTTGAGTCGATGAGTCATGCAAACTAGGGTTTGTGTAATCACCTTTACAATGTCGAGCCCCTAAAGTTTAAATTTGGTCTTTCTCCTATTAAAGGGTGAGGTTAAGCCCCTTTATTTGAAGTTTCCTTATAATTCCATGTGACCCAAGTCTTAAGCTCATATGACCGCATCTTCAAAATTGCTTTGTTTGAATGGTAAACTGGCGGAAGCGGATCTGAGAATGAACTCGTCTCGTAAGTGTTTTGCATGAGAGTTAATTCCCAAAATGAGTTCGCTTCCGATGACTGTTGGCTATGGTCTTCACCCTTTCTCTTTGGAGGAAGTGGATTTAGAGTGGGAAAAAAATTTGGAACTATCAATTGGTTCCAAGTTCGGTTTCCATTCCAATCCCGGTTCCAGTATTGTTATGGTTCCAATCTTGATTCTTCCTATGTTAAGAGCTTTTTGTTTCTGATTCTTTCTTGATTCTACTTTCGATGGATACGAAATTTGACTAAGTATGGAGAGTTATCTTGAGGAAATAGAGAATGGTATGAGAGGTATTGTATGATGTAATGATTTTCATGCCTTTGTTCATCTAATCCAGGGTTGCATTGTAGGAATAGAGGATGTCAGGAGCAATGAAGGAAGCTTCTCAAAGAAGCCAACCTGTAGAGAGTTTAAGGAAAGGAACCAAGCCTAAAACGATAAAATTAGAACAACTCCCTTACACCTTGAGGTACAAGCACCAAATTCCCACTATTACTGCTAGCAAGGTGGACTCAGATTGGGTAGACATCACTGATACAAACTTAGGCCCATTCAATTATGAGGATTTGTTTGAAGAAACATTCACAGAGGATGTCACAAGGAGAACAAAGAGAATTGTTCAATTTGGGTTGGCACATGTTGCCATATTTTCTCTATCAGTCCAGTGCCCAGAAATCATACTTACTACAGTTGGGGCTTACAATCCTGTAACCAGACAATGTGTGGACTTGTAGGGGAATATCATCATTGATCTTACACCATAGATGATAAGATTCATGTTTAATGCACCTACACCCCATAACCTCAGGAAACTCAATGAGGTGGAGGCGTTGCAGTTATATAGCAACAAGAAGGAGGCCAACAAAACTCACATGAACAAACACTAGATGAGAGTGGAAAAGAAATCCCTAGCCAAGTTTCCTGATTAGCCTAAGAGATTAGATTTCGATAAGGAGATTGGTGATATAATCATGATGATTTCTAGAGTGTTTGGGAAGAGAGATTCCTCACAATTCAAGGAATGGATGTTTCCATTCATTCAAACCATTCTAGATGGTAGGAAACAATTTGATTGGCCAATGATTTTATCAAAGTTCCTACATAACTAGATGCTCAAAGTGAGGGAGACACAATGCTTCTTCATGAATTACTATGTGATATATGCAGCTGCAAGAAGAGGCATTTTTCCTAGTTTAAATGTAGTTGGGGTATTGGGAGAAGCCCCTGGACAGAGGAAGATTGTGGGGTCACTATGATCAATTGAGTTTGCAAACCTCTGAGTCACATTATAGAAGAGTTAATGATGCATTCTTGTATGCATCATTAATCAGCTAACAAGAGATGTAGGGTATAGATTGAGCAGAGATGCCATGGAATTCATTGAAAAGTGGGGACATTGGTACATCCAATACCCCAAGTTCACCTATTTTAGGCTGGCTAGTTTTGATGGCTATCCTCATTTACTACCCAGATACTGCAATAAAAAAATTGTTGTAATGGAGTTCATTTATCAAGCCATAGGAGTCAACACCAAGTTTGTGAATAAACATAAGCCTGGTTGTCACAAATTTACCATGAAGTTAGGGGAGTATAGTTGTGCACACAATGTGATAGCCAAGGTAATTTGTGATGAATATCTTCTTGAGCAAACTACACAAGGATGAGCTAGCAATATAATATTTTTTCTTGATGGAAAACTTTCTCTTCTCTCCTATTTTGTATGGTCACTTCATGCAGTTCCAGTTCCTTGATTGGTGGATCTCAATTTTTGATTGAAAGAAATTTGTGCATGGATTTCCTATATGTAATTTTGGGCTCCATTTTGTAAAGGCCGGTTAATTGAAGGATTAACCACCTGATGAGATAGAAGATAGTGTTGTTATAGTCTTAGGATTTTATAAGTTCTTAAGCAAGATACTTTGAGAAACTTTGTTGTACTTAGATACTTTTACATTCTCTTTTATACAGTTTCATGTTATTGTCAAGTTTGGATCTCAATGATAATGTTAATGAATCATAATCATTTTTATGCCAATGGATGTTGTGCATAATTTTTTTCTATTTGATGCAAATCAATAGGGGAAACCGGATCTAAGATTATCTCATTGAATTATCTATTAATGGAATTCATTTATGTCTATTGATATAATTTTAGCAATGAGTGGGTGATGTGTTTCAATCTTGAAGTAAAGTTTTGATGAATGGTTGTGATTATTAGATTTTGCACTATGAATGTATGCAATGGTGTAAGTTATGCTATGGATTGCATCATGTTATGGTTTTGGTTAGTTGAAGAAATACTCGTTGTTAAGGTATATGTCTAGATGTGAAGAAGTTTATATTCATATTTTGTTGTTCTAAAGCCATGTTCTATATTTTTCTATTTATTTATACCCCCCAACGTAGGTTAATTGATATGATGTAGTTTATATTCCTTTATACCAGCAAGGCCCCTTGAATATTACAATTGCATTGGCCACTGAATCACACCAGCACAGTTGAGAACCAACTACTAGGACCTTGGGAGATATGTGGTTTTAGATCAGTTATCTTTTTCAGGAGAAATAAGATAGAGATATTCTATTTAATGTTGTTGTGCTATTTTGACCATCAACAGAGAGGCCAATGGTTTAGGGCTAGGACATGGTGGCTTAGGGATATGCATTTGATTGGATGATGGTATGATAAAGTTATAGGATGCATGAACTAGATTGGTGCTCCCCTTGTCAAATGGAACATGAGAATTGAAAGGCTCTTTATTTTGTTGCTAAGGTGGACTTGAGCTCCTATGTTGTTGTTGTGATATGGGTGGATATGTTGATGTGGCATTGACATGATAGGTAGGTGGATTTGGTTGGCATGATGATGAAGGTGACACATAGGATTGTGGTTGAATGTGTTGAGGTTGTAATGGTGTTTGGACTTGTGGTATGATTTGTTGTTGTGATGATGATGGAGGGGTTGCATAGGATAATGGTTGTTGAAAGGTGAATTGATATGGATAAGGGTTGACATTAGAAGAGGTGTGATAGGTTGATGAAGGGGTAACATGATATGTGGATGGATGAGGTTGATATGATGATATAGGTGACACATAGGATTGAGGTGAAATTTGTTGATGTGATGATTGGACTTGATGATGTGCTTGTTGTATTTGACAAGTGGCCATGAGGTATTGGGCTTGTGTTATAAGTTGTTGCATTTGAGGTGATTGGTTTGTTTGAAGTTGAAATTTTTGGATGAGGCCTTGGAGCCAATGTATAATTTGTTGGTATAAGGGTTGTGGTGCTTGATAAAGTGATTGGAGGAGGTTTTGGAATTGGGGTACTAGGTATTCTAATGTTAGCATGGTATAAAATGATGTTGATTGGATTAAAGAGATGATGATGATTAGGATATGATGTGGAATGACAAGATTGTATGATTTGGATGATGTGGAAAGTATTTATTGGAAGTTTGACTTGGGAAATATCAAACACAAGATCTCACATGTAAATGCATGAACACACACACCAAACACTGATAAATTTGTCTTTCAATATTAAATGTTATGATTAAGCAAACATGTGAATACACAAGTCTAATGCTAGTCAAGTGGGCATGGCCAATTAGGTCTTAAGCTAGGATGTACAAGGTTGACCAATGATGATTTGAAAGCAAAATCCCACCACACAGTCGGGAGAAAGGGGTAACCCACCCTTCACCTTCACTTCCCAAATGTATAAATTTCTTTGGGGCTTAGCCAAGAGTGACAATATTTCAACTCCCAAAGAGGTGTGTCTTTGGATTCACACTTGGATTGAGGTCGTCCCTTCGAAGGGTGTGTGCTCCAAGTAGGCCTCCTAAGAAAGGTATGACAAAAGAAAACCAAGTGAGGTGTTTTGGAGGACACACACACTTGATTCACACTTGCAGTTGTTAATTTTCCTTTAGAAATGAAATGTGTGTAAGAAAACAATTGAAGCACTTGTTCTTTTTAATCCAAAGCTAAAATGTGTGATGGAAGACAATGGTTCCTTTTAAGCCCAATTTCAATGATGTGACAACAAACAAGATTGACTTTAGGCCCCAAAATCCAAATGTGTGATCAAACAAGTTGTCCTTTTCAAGCCCCAAATTGAAGTGTGTTGATAAGCAATGATTAAGAGATGAAAGATGGGATGTGTGCACGTAGACTTTCTTTACCTCCAAAATTTTTGTCCACTTTATCTAACTCTTCCTTTGAAGTGTTTATTTTTTCTGCAAATTCACAAAACCAACAACAAAGCCAAAACCCTAACAAGATAATTGATCACTAATAATATTATGAGGGTTAGCTAGTCAAGACAAATCTGATTTTTTGAAATATTTTTCTGTATCAAACATAAAAACTCATAGAACAGACCCTAATTGAAATTTCCAGAGCTTTCCAAAAATGTAAAGAAATATGATTTTTTTTTTGTTTTACACCCAAAATTAATTTTTTTATGAAAAATCATAAAAAAATTGTAAAAAATTCAAAACAGGTCCAAAAATTCTATTTTTTTTTATTTTAGATGCTTGACCTCATCCAAAATATAAAAAAAAAAATTGTGACAAGATCTACAACCCTTTGTGAGATATAAACAAATCTTTGTAAAACCCTAATTTTTAAAGATCTATATTTTGTCTAATTATTTTTCATCCAAATAAAAAACATAATGAATAGACCCCTATTTAAATTCATAGAGATTTATAGAAATATAAATAAATCCAAAAAATTCTCTAATTTTCTCTCAAAATTGATTTTTCATGAAAATAACAAAAAAATTATAAAAAAAATAGCTCCAAAAAATCTGATTTTTGGAATGGAAGCTTTTGATATTGTCCCCAACCTACAAAAAAATAATTGTGAGAAAATACATAGCCATTTGAGGGATATGGCCGAATCTTTGAAAACTAGGGTTTTGTCCCAAAATGATGCAAAACCTGCAATAAAAAGCTAACAAAACTTGCAACAAAAAGGATCCAACTCCAAAATTCCTCAAAAAAATTCAAAATATTGAACTAAAAATCAGTTAGGGGGTTCATGTTAGGTTCACCAAAATGTATATGAAAAATTTGGATAAAATAAAAATGATAAAACAATAACATGCGTTACCTAATCCAAATCTTCAATGCCTCAAATAGACACAATGTTGGATGAATTGTTCCATTGACTTGATATGTTGGTTGCTCAATTCAACAACATAACATTGAGACGAAGATGATAGATGAATGATGATAGATAGAAATGGATGAATGATTCAAGAATGATTTTGGCAGCATAAGGATACTTAAAGAATCAACCCCCCTAATGGCTTATGAGAGGGTTGATTTATAGGCAAGGTCTGATTTGGATTGATGGTTGAGATTGAATGTCAATAATATTTCTTAATCAATGGCCAAGATTAAAAGTTGTTGTATGAAATAGGGTTAGGGAAAAATTAGGGCAATGATAAGGATTAATGGCCAAGATTGAATTATAAGATAATTCAATCAAGGGTGGAAAATGAATGAGACAAGAGAAGATAAGAATGGCACGAATAATGAGGTTAGCACATAAAAAGAGGTTGTTGGAGAAAATTAAATAATTATAAAAGCATTATTTAATTATAAAATTATTTAATTTGGGAGGGAAGGTGAATAATTAAATAATAAAAGCATTTTTAATTATAAAAGACATGTGACATGTTGACTTTTAAATGGAATAATAATTTAATTCAAAAATGGATGAAAATGACAAATTAATAAATAATAAAAATTTATTTATTTAATTATAGGAGAAGAGGATAATGAATAATTAAAATAATTATTTAATTATAGTAGAAAAGTGATAATAATTAAATAAATAAGCATTTATTTAATTATAGAAAGGAAGGAGCTAATTAGTGACGTAATTAAATAAACAAAATTTATTTAATTAATCAAGGGAAGAATAAAGGAAAAAATGAATTAATTAAATAATTAAGAATTATTTAATTAATAGAGGAATATGACCTTAAAAGATAATTTAATAATTAAAATTATTTAATTATGCAAGTAGAAGGAGGAATTGTTATGAAAAGGTGGGTTCATAGGCGAAGGACAATTTTCAATGTCTACAGAAGGCATTGATATTAATTGTTTCATTTCCCATCATGAAACATACCCATCTCTAATATTCTCATATTGAACAATATTTGTATTGTCCTCAATGCAATCAACACAAAAACACAATTTTTCTCTCACATTAATTACATAAGGCTTGCTACTTCCTATTGTCATGATTTGATGCAGACTTCTAATACCATGAATTGTTTGACAATTATAAGGATTTGATCGATCAATATCTGTAAATTACAAACATCCACTAGTGATTAATTTAAGTGAATATATATATATATATATATAATTCAAATTTAAAAATTCAAATGTACACACACTTTGAAATTCAAATTAAAAAATTCAAATGTACACACATTTTGAAATTCAAATTTAACAAATTTTGACTAGATGTACTTGTAACTTCCAAAAAATACCATGTGTTGTATGTTGAGTTGCAAGTGGAAAAATGACTTATGCACCATTCAACAATTTCATTTGCATTTCGTATGGCATTACTTGCAAGCACACATGTTGGAAAAATTTGTCACCTGTTACTTTCAAGGAACTTAAGAATTTAATTTAGTTTAAATTATCTATTTTTTAAAAAAATATCTCTAGATTCCATATATATATGGTGAACTACCAGCAAGTTCATGTTGACAAAGTGCACGCTTCACACATTCTCCTACACCATCGTGCTCTCCTTTTCCATGTCCACTCTCATAAAAATTCCACAAAAAAATGGTGTTGTGTCTAGCATGTTGATGGCTTAACCAAACAAAATATTTTGTAGACATAAATTGTCCTAAGAAGTTACAAATAATTACACTCAAACCAAATTAGCTTCAAAAAAGAAATTATATATAAGTAATTGAACAATTTCAATCTCAAAGTTAAAAGTAAATAAATAAATATTTTTTTTAAAAAAACAATGTACTTACCAACACATCCATAAGACTATATCCAGTGTTGTTCTTGATTTATGCCACATCGTCTTAGGTCAAGTCAAAAAACATTTTGAAACAATGAGCTACATAGCTTCTATCATGACCTATATCATCACCAATATAAAAGTTAACCTCTTTGATGATAATTCAATCATCTTTGCTACTTTGTATTCCATCGACCTATAACTCGGCATGCCTATAGAAAACTTACACAAAGATTGCAACTTGCTCTGAATGATAATATTGAATTTGAATCTCAGTTTGAGGACTAAATGTATAGTTCTCAGAGAAATATACAATAGAGAGAATAAAACCTGGTGGAAAGCAATTCTTTGAATCACAAAATTTCTTAGCTTGCCATCTTGCACCATGACAATGCTGGATATGTGGATATATGATATTGCAAAATTTAAATTCATGAATTCATTGTAAGGAAATCCACTTTCTTTGAGAACAATTTTTTTGGCCTCGACTCCTGACTTCGTTAAGTATGTCTCATATTCAAATCTCTTCCAAATAATTTGCATTTCAATATTGTCAACTTGTAAAAGATTCTTCAAATCTCCACAATCATTACATACATTTTCTATACACTGAACATTGAATTCATCTGAATCTTCTTATTTTTTGCATACAAGAGACTTCACAAATTGTGTTGTGCTTCTAGGGATGGCTATATTTCGATCCATTATTGCCATATATTTTTTATATGATTGTAGATGTAGATCAAATTCAACATGATTTTGACAACAACTAGTTTCACATACTTTATTTATATGTACAAATTATGGTTGTAGTGTCTCAAACATCCTTTGAAAAATCTTCGTGCATTTGAAAATTCTTGCTTGAATGCTTCAAAAAGTTCACTTTGTGTTGTATCTATAAAATGTTTTGGATGAGAAACTTTTGTACCATCTTCACCTATTATTTGTATAGTATCCCTTCTATTAGAAGAAAAACGAGAGTGGTTGGTCCAATATTCAACCACCTATTTCTTTACATCTTTTGAAATTTTATCTTTTCGAGGAACACTAAAATATTTACCCAAATTTTCTCAATTTTTCCATCCATTTCATTTCTCTTTTCAACATATGTTTGAACAGTTCTCCTAGAAACATTTAGTAATTCAAAAATTACTTGAACTTGTCTTCTATGTGATAATTTCTTACTAGAAATTACAATCATCAATGCTCTACGTGCAACATTTAGATCACTAGATTGACTCTTGTTGTCAATAGATTTCAATGCTTCTTGCAAGTTTTCAAAAATTGTTTATTTTAATGAATTTGATGACTTTTTCTTATTATCAACCCCTAACAACTCCAAAACAAGGGTCATTTCTTTTCATCTAAATAACTTTGCAACTAATTGTGCTCTTCCAATTAGAGATTTTTCTTCAAAAAATTCATTCCATGTTATTTTATTGTGCTTTCAGATAACATATCTTCAGATGAAATATTATTGAAAAGAGAATCTTCATCCATCTCCATCAGATTTTCCATACCATAGAAAAAATTTCTATTGCTAGGTTTAGTTTTTTCTTGTACCTGTACGTCACCTTGGTCATCATTTTTTTCTATGGGTTGTTCTTCAGTAGATGTTCCTCCACCCACTTTTCTCTTCCTCTCTCTTGTTTGCGTTTGATCATACTTCCTTGATCTAGTCCTTGGATTCGCTATCACAAATTGCACTCAAATTTGAATTCACCTGCAAACAAATGTACACACTTGAGGTTTCAATGAAACATGTACAGTTAATATTGCATAAATATCTAACACTAAATTATAAATTGTTCATTTGTTTTAAGGTGAAAGTAAAAAAAAGAATTCAAATTACAAACATATCACATGAGCAAATTTGGTATCATGAGCTCATATTTGGTATGTATATCACTTGAAAAAAGGTTCATCAATTAAAATTGGTTTAAATACATAAATTACAAACATATCATGAGCATATATGGAATATATCACTTGAAAATATTTAAAGCATGTAACTAGATCATGCATGTGCTAGATCATGATATCACTTACTAGATCACCACTAAATGTTCATCATTATGTGGATCTTTTAATAAAATGAGTACTATAAAACATAGAAAGAGAAACATCATGAGCTCAATATATACCTAAATGTGTAGATCACCAAGTATAATTTGTACATGTAATCAATTCAAGTGAACCTAAGACATGTGCCAACCTAATGCAAGAGCATGGGAAAACTTGGACAACATGTAAGAAATTTAATTAACTATTAAAAAGGAAATGGACTTGGATAGAGGCTTAGTTAGTGTACATGCCATGTGGGTGAGGTTGAGGAAAAACATTTAAATAAGGGAAAAAAATAAGTTAATCATGCAAAGTATGAGTGTCTAGGGAAGGATGAGGCAATCTTGATGAAATTTGAATCTAGCATCAAACTACCACTTCATCTCATTTGTTCTTGAATCTTGGATTCATGTGTACATTATTTCACACATAAGGTCTTTGATGTAGGGCCACAATAGGTTGGATAACTTGAACATTATATAAAAGGATCTAGAGGGTGAACACATGAGAGTAGATCATGTTACAAGGAAGGAGTTAAATGCACAAGAACAAGGGATTGAATCCACACATGAGAAATAAATGAAAAGTTGAGAAGAGAAGAGGTGCAAAGGAAAACCCATGATTGTGCACATGCATAAAGCTAGTTTTCCCTAGATGGGTAGGATAGTATAAGGAAACTCATGAGGGGGGAAAGGAATGATTTAAATATATCGTAATAAAAGACATGATGTGAAAAAGAGAAAACATGATATATCTCCTATGAAAAGGTATATAGCAATGAAAGGATAAGATTACAAAAGGGAAGGCATGATTCCTTAAATGCAAGGATGTGACAAATAAAATCACACTATGTTAAGGAGGAAGGATTAACATGACCTAAAATGTAACCTGATATAACCATATAAGCATAAGATGTAAAGGTATAGAGACATGATTCCCATAATATAAAGATGCAACATGACAAAGGTATAAGATGTAATGGAATGCATGACGCCCTCTAGTCTATGTGGTAACTAGATAAAAGTGTGGTCCATGAACATATATAGGATCAAAGAAAATAATCAATAGTCAAAGAATAATTTGTGGAAAAGTTACATGCTCAAATTTAAGTATCACAATACATGCATGAAAATATAAGAATTAATGAGGCAACATGAGAAACCAAAATTATAAGGAAAAGATCATAAAATCCCGAGTACTAAACAAAAGTCTAATAAACATAAGCATATGCAAAACATAAAATAGAAAAATAATATATACATAAAAGATAAGTCCAAGTTGAACATAAAAGTAAAGGCAAAGGTAAATAAAACATAGGCATAAGGAGGATGTACACAAGAATAGGAGGAAATATTTCAAGAAAATAAAAATTGGAAACTAAAAGGACTCCAAGTAGGGAAGATAAGAATGTCCAACCAAATATAAAAGATAAAATAAGTGTGAAAATCACAACAAGCAAGGTGCATTAAAAAATCTAAAATATAAAGAAATAAAAGGTATATGGAAGAATGGGTGAAGGGGGGTCATAATATACATGACATAGAAAAAAAAGTAAAAAGTGAAAATGATACCGAGAAGTGACATAAAAATCATAACACATGTTTAGATTTGTTTGTGTCAAAATGTAATACAAAAGGCATCTTTGCATCATCCCCATGCTAACTAGGAATGTGAAAATTTGTTCATAAAGCCAAGAAAAAAAAAGGAAGAACATAAAATTGGTGATCAATAATAATGAAATCTAAGAGTTTAATTCATATATCTCATATTAGGTGGTTTCTCTTTGTCATGGGTAAGCTCAATATCATCATGTAATGTAAGAAAAGATGATGAAGTGTGAATGTGCATATGCATGATCTCAGCTAACAAAATAGATCATCAATTTACATATTCCAAGCACCATGAAAGTTATATATCTTTAATTTATTGATATAGGTCTCACATGAGCTATGGGAGAATTTGGTGATCATGTGAAACACAAATCATAATGTATAAAATAAGGAAAGATATAAAAAGAACATATGGCTCTATGGACATAGCTAATCATCATGATATATAGAAGGAATATCATTATAAGATGCAACAAAATTGTGGGTCTTTGTACATGTGCACACCATAACCTAATAACCCTAGTTCTCAACCATATTCAAATGAAAAATAGTGAAAACAAACTTCAAATGCATTCATGAAAATAGTGACATAATCAATTAAATAAGTTGAAGATCAATGTGCCTTCAAAAATAGCTCTCCTATTGTCCAAAGAAATTTTCGTTTGTTGAAATAAGTCTTCTAAATTGTCGAAATAAACCTTCTTTTATCAAAATAAGTCTTCTAAATTGTCGAAATAAACCTTCTTTTATTGAAATAAGTCTTCTAAATTGTCGAAATAAACCTTTATTTTTTGAAATAAGCCTTCCTTTGTCGAAATATGTATTTTACTAAATTTTCTTGAGTTGAAAATTTTTAAATTTTTTTTATTTATACCGACAATTTCCGGTCGAGCACTCGTTGGCCTGTCATGTCTTGGTCAAACAGGTTTTAGCCGAGACATGCTTGACCAAGCATGTTTCAGCCGAACAGGTTTCAACCAAGACATGCTCGGTCAAAACATGCTTAGCCAAGCATGTCTAGTTGGTTGCCTACTTGGCAGCCAACTCACATTTTTTTAGAATTTTCTAAAACATTCAACTTTAGCAGAGTATTTCTCCAGTCAGAATGGTTTTTCTACAAAAAAGAAAAATACCCTTTTGTAGAGCTCAGAGTGGTGAATCCAAATATATAATTTTTTTAATATTTTGATTAGTTTTAATATATTTTATTTTAAAATAATGCAAGTAGGTTGTTAAAGTTAAAAAAGAGGTTGATTATAAATTTTAAAAAAATATTAAAACATATTAAAAAAATTTAAAAAATATATGGGGCACAAGAGGAGAGAGTCCTCTTCAAAAGGGTATAATTTGTCTTTTGAAAATGATTAAAAAAATAGACAATAGTTGGCATCCCGTGAAAACTGTCAAAATCTAACAAGTTTGCTCTAAAATGTTATTACAAGAAAAATATACATCAAAATTTTATTTTATTTTCATGTGCACAAGATATTGAAGTTACCTATTTGGAGAAAAAAATTAAGGAGAAACGAAGTTTTTTTCAATTTGTTTCTTGACGACCCATGAAGTCTTTTTTAAAAAAAAATTCAACATTCTAAAATCTATTCTTAAATTGATAAAAAAATAATAAAAATAATTTTTAAAAAATCTAAAAAAATTACAAGAATAAACTTCATCAAAAGTTTTACATTTCATTAGTTTACATCATTTTGAAATTCATAATATAAAGACCACTTTATGTGGTCGAAATTTACATTTTTTTTGTTGGTTGATTCCTTTATAAAGTGTGACAAAGGTTTGTGCTTTTATCCCCCTATGTTCAAATATATCAAGGTGGCATTTACAAACATCTTAGGGGAGATTATTGGATTGTTAAGGTCAAGTTCTCCTGAGTCAACCCCTAGAATGGACCAACTTTGCAGTTTTGAACAAAATATGATAGATGACATGTGCAAACATGCAAATAGCCTATTTGATTCTAGTGCATAATCTAATTATTTCTCCCTTACAAAATGAAGCATGCTCTAAATATGTGTCTTCTTAATCTATGTGAATTAATTGTACATTGAATGTCTCTAAATATCAACACATAGCAACACTTCAAAGAAAAAGGTGTGCAAAACATAGTTCAACATGCACCTTTGTTCATATCCACATGGCTTAGGTTCAAACTTGAGAGGCTTAGGATTGAACCGCATTTATTTCTAAGACTATTTTGACTATTACATTCATTAGTCTGTGAGAACTTTGATTCATACACTGTGATGACTAGATTCTTTATGATGCCAATATAAGTTTTTTATTATTAATCTCAAAACTAAATATTCCATCCTCATTTTTTGAATATTTATTGTTTACAAATATAAACCCCTCTTATTAGTTTAAATTAATTTATACAAGTAATTATTTATATTAGATTAATTAACGTGAAGATTTTATTCTCTTACAAATATATAATACATATATTAACATTTTGAAGAGAAATGTGTTTTTATTTACATTACAAATTGTTCAATATAATATTACAATCTTGCCCTTCAAAATTCAACCCCAAAATCAAATACACAATCTAAAAAACGATAACCATGAAATTATATTTAGCTAAAATGTGTGAGATTTGAGCCTAAAACAAGTCTCACGCTTGTAAACAACTGTTGAGTCATCAGAAAACAAGTTTCAGCTATCATTTAATGGTAAACCAGCTGTCGTTTAATGGTAAAAGCCTCCAAAATCTCACTTATCATATAAAAGCCAAACAAATATTGATTTGACAAATAGATGAGAACATTCTATTTCCATTTGCAGTGTTTTTTGTCAACTTGATGACTACTTTCTTTTTTCATTTGCATTGCTTTATGTTTTAAAAATATTTCATAATCAAATAATACTTAATTTCTATGGAAAAAATCTAGATTTGTCTAAGTTTATTTGATTCCATTATTTAGCATTTATTATAAATTGTTTAATCCAACCACATATTTAACTAGAATTTGCATACACAAACATATACTCTCTAACATATTAACATACATATAATTTTCTATGGACATAATCCTTGAACCTCCTTTAAGTACAACTGCTAGTAATATTCTCTAATTAAAACATACTCACATGCAAATATTTATTATGAAATCACTATATAAGCTACCTAGAAGAAACCGTTGTACTTGTATTTTCCATTGTCTTATAGCATTTTTTTAGGTTTTTAAGAATGTTGCAGTTACGTGTGGCCTCAAGTGCTGTCTGCGAGATTGTTTGGCAAAGGGATAAATATAAAAGAATTTTGTTCCCATTCTATTGAGTAGTAGCTTTCTTAAGAAAGATTTAAAAAACAATGAACTCAATTCAGCTGAGTGGGACCTTTTGGTCTCTATTTTATCTGCCAGCCTCACTATCGTGATGTTTGCTTCCCTTTTGTCTTGTATCGTTCAAGCTATGGTCATGGATTTTGCATGACTTGGACCTCTGCAATAAGAGGGGATAAGAAGTAAATATTTGTTTCATAAACATGGCATCTCTTTCAACCTCAAATTTATCCTCCCTTGCAGTACTCAAACTTTGTTTTAGAGATTCGATCTCTTTATCCTTCCTATGCATTTCCTTCTCCGTGATAGCAAATTGATTTCTAATACATTCATCTTTTTCATTTTTGGCATGGATTTCATTTTCTAAACACCTGATTCTTTCCAAGTGTTTTTTCTCTAAATCTTCCACCTGCAACCTTCTGGTTCTGCTTGCAATGTTATTTCTCTGACCTCCTCCTGCAACAAGTAGGGAGAATAGTTGTGAGAATTTATTCTATTCCATGGTTAGGGAACTGGAAGTTAAGACCAGAATTGGCATGGTTGGTTTCATATAAAACAATAAAAAATCTTTATTCTATGGTTCAAAACAGATATAAGAGAATCCCTTGAGATTAGAAGTTGTTATAATTATGTATTGTTATAATTATACACATAGTTTTCTCTTAGATAAAGCTTAATCTTAGTGGCAACCCACATTCAAGCAAGGCCGCTAAATCTACTTATGCAGACTATTGCATACTTTCAACAATAGTCCATTGAATTAAACGTGTAATCCATTTACAACTTCAGATTCCTGTTTACATGTTCAGTTGAATGGAATAGCCATATACTTCTGATTCATATATACCACAATCGTATTGTATTGTTTGCATTTAGGCTTCAGATGAATATTTTTGTTCCATACTTGTAGGAATTCATACATATGTAATAGTCTTATTCCAGGAATCAGCTGTGTTAATAACATAATATTGTTAATCTCTATAACCCATCTTTCAGTCTCCCATCTTAGTACCCATCTGGCTGAGGCACCGCTAATCGTGGAGTTTCCTTCTTAATAAGGTTAGATTGGCTGGATACCCCATTCACAAAACATTCACCATATGTTGTCTTATGAACAGTGATATGTTAATATGAATTGAGTTTTAGCACCTAGCTATCCCGGTAACCTGGTTTCAGTTAGCAAAGGCCCAAATAATTTATTCCAGTCTAGTCCCTGGATAGTCATGCATACAATTCTTAATAACATGAAGGGAAACAAAGACCAGTGGTAATTGGCTTTGTATTTAAGGTCATATAAAGCTCTATTCCGTTGCAAATTGAGGAACTACTTATG
Source organism: Sequoia sempervirens (assembly GCA_007258455.2). Taxonomy (NCBI): domain Eukaryota; kingdom Viridiplantae; phylum Streptophyta; class Pinopsida; order Cupressales; family Cupressaceae; genus Sequoia; species Sequoia sempervirens. The sequence goes on from VDFB02361011.1 coordinate 19,533, forward strand.
GGCAATAATTGTATTTTCATATAATGTAAAACTGCAAGGCAGACCTTATAGAAGATTTAGCAGTCGGCAGATTAGAGGTACACATGCCCAGCTTCCTATGGTCATATGATAACTAATGGGGACATAGGACACAGTTGACCCCAGTGTTAAAAGTGAAAAAAATATCAATTCAGTGCTTTTATTCAGAAATGAAAAGCTGTGCTTAATGTTTTATCTTTCTCTTTGTATCAAAAAGTCCGGGTCTTTTTAAAATTCCTGCTTATAAACTTTGTCTATTCTAACATACTAGATTCTGATTTTAAAGAATGAAGTAATGGTAACCGTATTCTCACTCGATCACAATAATTGTAAAACATTAATCAACTTAATTGTTATAAGTATAGAACAATAACCAATATTTTGAAAAGTAGAACAACTTTCTACAAACTAATTTCGCCCTGTCACATCAAAAAATATCATCTATGCAAGCATTAAACAGGTTATTTATAACAGAAAGAAGAGAAAAATGCAAACTCTAGAAACCGCAACTCACAGACTGCAGTAACCAATAGATCTGTAGCCGCAGTTAAGATAGGAATGCAATTCTCCCAAGGAGTATTAGTAATAATAGTAGATGAAGTCAAAGGATGGAACAAATGGGTAATAGGAGATTGTTGGATCTTCATTCTCATAATACCAATCATAACTAATGGTTGGAACATGAGAACCCACATTCTAGTCTCGATTATACTCTGGATTGCTTGAAGAAGATATATCAAGGCAATAGGGATAGGAGGGATACCTAGAATCATAATTACAATAATACACACTGGAAACATCAGTCTGAACACTGGTTACTGGATATGACGAAGACGGAGGATCAAAACTGGTGGGTAGTGTGAAAAATGGCATGTCGGGAGTATAGGGGATCGAATATTTATTCATAGTGTTCTCTTCTACTAGACCAGGGCTAGCTCGGGTCTCATGAATGCTTCAAATGACAAAAACTTAAAGAAACTTCTCTCCAATCAACAAAGCAGATTGTCCAAATTGTAGAGGAAATACTGATGGAACTTATTACAAAATTTGATGAATACTTCGATCAAATGAGATGATATACTACTTTTCCTCTTTCCCGTGTACTTTGATGGCATCCATAACCTATTCAAAATATCTCATTGCAACACAGGCAGGGAGGATACTCATGAAGGTTGTGGAGTCTCGTATTTACACCTGCCAATAGCATTTGCTTGAAATTTCCTAAAGCCTTTTCAACGAATCCATTCCATCCATATCGTTCTCTCCCCTTGTCCTTTCTTGCGCACTAGATAGATGCCGAGTGGATGACATTCTTCATAATGGTAGTGCAATCCCCCTTCCTGGTGCTATACCCCTCTTGTCCTCTTCTATCTTCTCCCATGGTCCATTTTATTTTTTATTTATTATTGTTAAGTCATGTTGGGCCTTTTCCCCCTCTACTTCAATTATTTGTATTGGATGAATACAATCAATTAAGAGGGAGCAATATATTATCGTTAATGTTGTTAAGTCATGTTGGGCTGTTTCCCCTCTCTTTCAATTATTTGTATTGGATGAATACAATCAAGGAACAATATATAATCGCTAATGTTCTTATTGTCGATATTTTAGGTAGTGATTTGTGCTATATAGGGAGTCATTGTTGTATCTAGATGAATCTTGATTTCAAATGGGCTATCAAATATATCATTTTCATAATTGAGTGGAGTTGCATGGTTGCAACAAATGTGTCATATTACATTGCTATAATGAGCATAGTATTTTTTTATCATTCTTCATACAAGTGAAATTTCTAACCCTTGCCACTAACGCACCCCCCCTCCCCTCCCCACTCTACTTCTCATTTTTCATATCTACAATTGAAACTACTTGTTAGTTGTTCCTATTTCAATTGTGAGATAGAGACAATTCATTGCATATCTTTTCTTTATTTTGCACGTTCTTATGGAGTGCTCATGCCAAGAAGAGGAGCATAAGAAGAATCCAAGAATTGTTCATTACTTAAAATTTACCAAATATCATTTTAAAATGAATTATTTACTTCTCATGTTGGTTGGGAGTGATCATATAATTCGAAATGCACACTCACGTTAGATTCGCATGCAGTTCAAAGTGGGGCAAAATATAATGGTGAAATCCACATGCACCTCAAAGTGGTAGGAAAATGGTTGAACATATTTTGGTGGAATGCTTTAGTACAAGTGTGCATCGACAAGTGGCACTCTTGTGCTAAGTTTGGCTCCTATCTTGATCATTATCCATCCATATTCATCTCATTTACATGCATTCCCACATATTTAAATTATTTATTAGCCATTCATTGCATTGATATTTGTACTCACTTCCATACATTCAATCCAGGTTGTCTCTAGTTGATTATTTTAATGTGACATGAAATTGACTCAGTTCAATCTTGAGGCATGTGGGATTGAAACTCAAATTCAAATTTAAACTTTTCTACCCCTTTTCACTAGTCATTGTGAGTTGACCTAATACACATTTTTTTGAATTGTTTCTATGTGTTGGTATTAAAGACATTCAATGTGCAATTAATTCACATAGATTAACAAGGACAAATATTGAGAGCATGCTTCATTTTCTAAGGGAGAAAGAATTAGAATTTGCATTAGAATTAAATAGGCTATTTGCATATTTGCGCATCATTTATGCTCTTTTATTCAAAGTCGCAAAGTTGGTCCATTCTAAGGGTTGACTTGGAAAATTTTGACCTTGACAAACCATCGATCTCCCCTAAGGTGTTTGTAAACACCACCTTGATAATTTTGGACATAGAGAAGACAAAGTTTGACAAATCTTTGTGTAATATTTTGAAAATCATTTGTACAAAACATAGTTCAAACCTACACCTTAGTTTAGTTCCACATGATTTAGGTTCAAAATTGAGACTCGGGATTGAATCACATTTATTTCTAAGACTATTTTGACTATTGTATTCATTAGACCATGGAAATTTTGATTCATATGATACATGATAACTATATTCTATACGATGTCAATATAATTTTTATTTTTTTAGTTCTCAAATTAAATATTCCATCCTTCTTATTTAATTTTTGAATAGTTATTAATATAAATATAACCCTCTTATTAATTTAAATTAATGTATACTTAATTATTTACGTTAAACTAATTAACCTGAATTTTATTCTCTTACCAATATATAAAATACACATTATTCAAAATATTACAATCTTGCACTTCAAAATTCAACCCCCAAATCAGATACACATTCATACAAGCTAAAAAGGAAAACCATAAAATTATATTAATATTCTATAGTTATGGCATGCTCACATGCAAATATTTATAATGAAATCACTATCTAAGCTACCTAAAAGAAAATTATGTGCATGCCGTAGTACTTGTATTTTCCTATTGTCATTAGCATTTGTTAGGTTTTTAAGAATATAACATTTACATGTGGCCTCAAGATTGTTTGGCAAAGGGATAAATAGAGAAGACTTTTGTTCCCATTCTATTGACCAGTAGTTTTCTTGAGAAAGATTTAAAAATCAATAAACTCAATTCAGCTTAGTGGGACCTTTTGGTCTTTATTTTATCTGCCAACCTTACTATCGTATTTTTCTGCCCTTTTGTCTTGTATTGTTCAATTTATGGTCATGGATGTTGCATGACTTGGACTTTTGCAATAAGAGGGGATAAGAAGAAAACATTTCTTTCATAAACATGGCATCTCTTTCAACCTCAAATTTATCCTCCCTTGCAGCACACAAACTTTGTTGTAGAGATTCGATCTCGTTATCCTTCCTATGCATTTCCTTCTCCATTATAGCAACTTGCCTTCTAAGCCTTTCATCTTGTTCATTCTTGGCCTGGATTTCATTTTCTAAACACCTGATTCTTTCCAAGTGTTTTTTCTCTAAATCTTCTTCCTGCAACCTTCTGGTTCTGCTTGTAATGTTATTTCTCTGACCTCCTTCTGCAACAAGTAGGGAGAACAGTTGTGAGAATTTCTTCTATTCCATGGTGAGGGATCTAGAAGTTGAGATCAGAATTGGCATAGTTGGTTCCAAATAAAATAACAAAAATCTTTATTCTATGGTTCACAACAGATTAAGAGAATCCCCTGAGATTAGAAGTTGTTATAATTATGTATTGTTATAATTATACACATAGTTTTCTCTTAGATAAAGCTTAATAATAGAGACAACCCACGTTCAAGCAAGGCCACTAGGATCTACTTATGCAGACTATTGCATGCTTTCAACAATTCTCCATTGAATTAAACGTGTAATCCATTTACAACTTCAGATTCCTGTTTACATGTTCAGTTGAATGAAATAGCCATATACTTCTGATTCCTATATACCGCAATAGTATTGTATTGTTTGTCATTTAAGCTTCAGATGAATACTTTTGTTCCATACTTGTAGGAATGCATACATATGTAATATCCTCTTTCCAGGAATCAGCTGTGTTAATAACATAATATTGTTAATCTCTATAACCGATCTTTCAGTCACCCATCTCAGTACTAATCTGGCTGAGGCATCGCTAATCATTGAGTTTCCTTCCTAACAAGGTTAGATTAGCTGGATACCCCATTCACAGAACATTCAGCAAATGCTGTCTTATGAACAGTGATATGTTAATATGAATTCAGTTTTAACACCTAGCTATCATCCTGGTATCCTGGTTTCAGTTAGCAAAGGCCCAAACAATTTATTCCAGTCTAGTCCCTGGATAGACATGCCCATAAATTACAATGAGAGCAATACAATTCTTAATAACATTACCCCTGTGAAGGGAAACAAAGATGGTAATTAGCTTTGTATTTAAGGTCATATACAGTTATATTCCGTTGCATATTGATCAGATGAGGTTTTACTTATGGGCAATAATTGTATTTTCATATAAGGTAAAACTGAAACCCAGACCTTATAGAAGATTTAGCAGTCGGCAGATTAGAGGTACACATGCCCAGCTTCCTGTGGCATATAACTAATGGGGACAGAGGACACAGTTGGCCCCAGTGTTAAGGAGAAAAAAAATCAGTTTGGTGCTTTTAACAAGAAAATAAAAACTTTTCCTACTCTAGCATACAAGATTCTGATTTTAAAGTTTGAGGTGGTGGTAAACCCTTTCGTTGGGTACACAGAGGTAAAACTATTGGACCTTAACTGTTGGCAAGGTCCCTTGCCCCTGCCATTTTAAGTGTTCTTCCTGTCATCTCTACAAGTGCACATACCCACTTCTCTAGTAGCTAAAGTAATATATCTTTTCTTTTGAATTTAGCATGATATATCTTTCCAAAGAAATATAATGAACACCCATTAAAAAAAACATATAGGATTTGAAATACACACCTCCTGAACTTTGCCCATTATCTAGCAGCCCACTTGATTGCCTGGAACCTATGTGAAGATTATCTAATTCGAGCTTAATCGCCAAATAAAGCCTTTTCCATTTGTCCACCTCTCTCTCCCTATTCCTTTCCCCATCAACATAGTTCTTAAGCATATTTTTAGCATTAGATAGCTCCAATTCCTTGGCTCTGAGCTCGGCCTTCAAAACATCTGTGGCCCCCATAACAGACTCCTCCTTGTGACACAACTGATTTATAATACTATCCTTATGATCCATCTCCTTCTGAAGCCTCAGCATCTCCTCTGTAACCTTTCTCAAAGCAGCATCTACATGTTTCTTCTCCTTAGCTTTCATTGCAGCTTCTCTCTTGGAGGCACTCATCTCTAAAATTGCATTTTTTAGCTTGTCTTCCAACTTCTTCTTCTGTCCCTTCATCTCTGATACCACGGATACAAATCTCCTATATGCCAATTTTCTTTCTTCAGCTTCCTTGCCAAGTTTCTGCATCAGTTCATCAATGGAAGGATTATTACAACCTGTTTGACTAGTGCAAGCTGCTTGACTTTTTTCCTTTCTGTTGTTGTTTTCATCACTGCAACTACTACTGTTAAAATTTTCAATAGCTCTACTACTGCTAGATTTTTCAAATTCTCTTAATGCATCAAGCTCCTGCATCAGCTGCCTCCTTTCCTTTTTCCATGCTTCTTCCTTTGAAGAAAAGATGGCAAGTACCCTTTCATTGGCTTTCATGTCCTCCCTTCTTTTTAACTTCATCTCTTCTACAGCACACATAAGCTCTTCAATCCTTCTCTCAGACCACTTTCTTTCATCAACGAATCCTTCTGTATATTCAATTGTTTTCTCATTAACTTCTCCTGAAGTCTCCATGATTAGATATTCATGAATTCAAAGATTTTCTATTCATCAAATTCATTCTAGAGCAAAAAGAAAAAACAAATTATTCGAAGCAATCCTTATGGATCAGTAGAATTGTTGACTTACATTGGACAAATGAATTACTGTAAGGCCGGCAGAATGGGACTATAGAATATTTTCATAAGCATAAAGATTTTTATTGCGCTCTTGTCGGCAAGTTTGAGGCTGATGTTGCTTGTCCATTATCTGATCTAGGATATTCTTTTGGTTTAAAGAAATGAACACGAGACACCCGTAAAGGATTTGTGTATAATAATGTTCTTCTTTTGCTTCTTATGTTTAGTCATCATCTTCAAATGAAAGGGATGCTGACCAATTCTTGTGAAGACTGCAGGCTCTTAAATTTTTTATGGTTTAGTTAAGAGTTAAATTTAGGATTTGATGGGGTGTTCTATTATTAAATTATCGGTTCTTTTGGTGCAGTTAAAATGTGATTCATTTTTCAACACCTGTCTTGAACCATATTATATGGATTTGGAGATCCTAGCTTGGTTTTGTTCTATTGATCTAAACTTTGATATCATGTTAAACATTTCATGAATGAATTAGGAGTTGAACCTAGAACCTTCTATTTGCTGTTGGAGTATTCTACAATTAATTATCGACCCTCTTGATGATGGACACATCTTCAATTCAGAAATAACTCATTTTCCAATATATACTTTGAAAATGTTTACATGAATATAAACAATCCTCTTTGAAGATACATGAATATATGATTATTTACTTTAAATATTAATATTTACTCCGAAGGCGTGTCCTATATGAGCTTTCAAAGCTCATTTTCCCTACGGATGGTTGACAAGCCACCAAAGACCTTGGTTGACAATAAAACGCATCTCAGCCGTCTATCATTTTTCATTGATTTTCGTCGTTTTGCTAGTTTAATACATATTTCCCTGCCTTCGCCGCTATTGAACAATGGTCTGATAAGAGACAAGTTCCAGTCCCCAACGTCCCGTCTTATCAGATACATTTATTCATAAGCTCGGGCATACGGTTTGTACGTGATGATGTGACATAGGGATAGAAAAATTATTTTAAAATGTGTCTCTACAACCTTATCCCTTTCCGAGAGAACCGGTATATGCTTTTACATTTTCCACATGGTACAAAATTCTGTGGGATTAATGGTGATTAATCAAGTTGATAAAGTAAAGGGCGCAGGACTTATATTTAGTTTATAATTATTTTATTAATTATAAAATATTATAAAAGGAGCTTTCACGGCAATAGTGAGAATTTTTAATTAATTTATTGATAATGTGATTATATAGTTTTACTTATTATTTAAGTCTAAGTAAAATAATTTTATATTATTGATATACATTTTAAAATAATAAAGAATAATAATAAATAAAATATTCAATAGTTTTTGAGTAAGGTTATTTGTTTCTATTTTAATACATGTGCATACAAATATGATTAGAAAAATTATCAAAAATATATAATAAATAAAATTTGATTTTTAATATATAATGTTATATTATATAACAATATAATAGTTAATACAATAGTTAATACATAAATAATAAATATAATATAATAATATAATACTGACATAAATATAATAATAAATACATAAAATAATGACATAATATAATAATATAATAATATAATAGTTAATAAATAAAATTTATTATTCTATAGTAAAAAATAAAATAAAATAAATAATATTTTTAAAAAATAAAATAAAAGTGGTTGTGCCACTAAAATCTTTTATTAATTTTGGAAAAAGTTATCATACAATGTCTTGGTTCAAGGGAGCATACCGCAGGAAAGAACTAGGAGAAGAAAACCTCCGGTTATAGCTCCAAGAGATACAAATGATAGATTACAGAATATAATCTATGGATCAATCCAAACAGAGATCCCAGATACAATCAATTCTATTATTAAAATCATTTTCTAAATGACCTACCAATTGATCTCATACACTACACAAATGTGCAAAAAATAAACCAATTTTTTCCTAATTGACCTTCCACACCTCTTCGGTGTACCCATTGCACAAGGTGCCATAGCTAGTATTTATTTTATATAATTACTAATTTTGATAACAAGACATTTTGAAGTGCTTTAGCTGATTCTCACTAGAGTTTCCACTAACTCTTCACTTGAATTCATCTTTACACTTTTTTAGTGACACTCAAACACATTACCTATAGATTTTTAATTTAAAATTTTAGGTGTTATATTTTAGTCTATGGATGAGGTGTTCATTTCTTTTTTCCTTTTAATCTTTTTTAATAAATTTATTCATTTTGTAACTCTTATCAATATTATAACATTATTATTTTTTATTTTTGTATTATTGATATTGTAATAGTGTTGTGGTTAATTTTTAGGTATTAAGTTTTGGTTTTTAGTGTTTATTATAAAATGTAATATGGTATTAGAGTTGTGATATTTTAAGATTATTTTATATTTGGTTTCAAAAATATTAAGGTTAGGAATTTTATTGATAAAGTTATTTTTCATGACAGACAAAGTTTTTTATCTAAGCATTATAACATCTACATCTACATGTGTTTTATCTTGTTTTTTGATTATGATTAGCATCCACCTCCTTATGTTGCATTTATATATGCACCATTATATGGCACAACCTTTCCTTCCCATACGATTTGCACTTTTTTTTAGCAACTTGTATCTTTTCCTAACGGCTACAACTTTCCTCTACTATGTTTCTTCCACACTTTCTCTACACCATTTCCTTATGGTTGCATTCTTTTTGCCCCTTTAATTTCTGCTCATGAGTGGCACTCATTCTCTTCCCATACCCTGCGCCTTTTCTCTCATTTCTTCTTGCCCACTTTCTAACTCTTGCATGCCTCTAAATTCTTATCTTGTGTGGTCTCATTTTTTTCTTTCCTACCACTCTCTTTTCCCATGCAATCTCTCAAATTCCCCCCACTCTATCTTGCACGCATTTTCTCTTATCTTTGTTTTAACCTGTTGTATGGCATTGTTTGGTTCTTTCTCGCTCAACATTGACCATGTCTTTTCCTCTTCTCATGCGCCCTTTTGTCTCCTCACTTCCTATCATAGATTCAATTTTTGTTTTCCTTAATTTTCTTCATGCCAATGCTGAATAAAATGAACAATTCAAATATTCAAATTTCTAGTGAAATGTTTCAAGATGGAGCTTCAAAATGCATAACAAAATTTGATGTTTAATCAATCAATGAAAAAAACATCATTTAATCTCCTCAACCATCAACCACCAAAACCAAGTTAGGACCCCCTATCAAAGACCCATACACCCCTAGGCATTTGAGTCCTCTTTTGCATGCTAGATCCAACTTTTTATGACAGGTGCACAATCTCTAGTACTTCTCAGATTTATCTGCAGTTTACTATTTTAGTTTGTGTGTTTCCAGAATATTGCATTTGTCATATTAGGTCATATATATTAATTAGGTTAATCATTCCAAATCTTTTCCAGTCCATTTTCAAGGCCCCAAGAATGCAGGTCTATTTTGCAATACCCAAATCAATTGATTTGCTGAGAAAGAACATAAACTAGCTTTGCAAGTGGTTAGTATTACACACACTAATAAAAAAATCAAGGCAAACATATGTAGATTATTATTGAAAATTAAAGGAAACATGTGAAATTAATGTATTACACATGCAATTTTCACATACCATCTCACAAAATCAAGTATGGAGACTTCCATATTTCTCATTAATTTTTAAAATTAGGGTATGAGAACATGATCTAGTTTAGAAAACTTGCAACTAGATACCTCTACTCTATCTCCTTCTAGTTTCTATTATCAAACTTGCAACAGTCTTCTAACTATCAAATTTCAAACCCTTTACAATATCCTTGAAATTTGCAGGAACCCAAAAATAAAATAGAGCTAGTTGGCATATATCTTAAATTAATCCATGGACCCAAAATTATAAGTTACTCTTATTTTAGAAACCCCAAAAATTAAATTACATTCCTTTATTATATATTGGCCTAAACTAATTATAATTCAATACACTCCTAAGTTTTAGAGTGGTTTATCAAACATTTCAAAGAATAAATAATGAAGAGGAGAAGAGGAAGAAATGTTAGTTCCCATCTCACTACCTTGCTACCTAATCACTTTCTTTCCCCAAGAAATGTGCTTTGAATTTCTCCAACACCTCCAAGGCTAAGTTAAGATTAGGAACTCCTAAATACTATACATGGACCTTTTTTGAAAAGAGGGTCTTCTTAATCTTCTCGTCCACCTCTTTCATCTATATATCAATTAGCATTAGAAGACATTAAGATTCCCCTTTATTCTAGTCAGATCATCAATTATTTATTCATCAAATATTTTCTTTGGTAATCTAGAAAATTATTTGACTATTGATACAATAGTGAGAACCTTATTAGGCCACTCCCATAAGGTACACAAGATTGGATTAATAAAAAATTAAATTTCTACCATTACTGTATATGCAATCTTCTTCTTGGTAGAAAAATTCTTACATTATTTTAAAAAATTAATCGTCCACTTGGTGGTTGTGAAGCACTCCAAGTTTAGATTTGGGTTACCATAAAAATTATATCCTTCCTTTCAAGGTTTGTGAATAGCACCCTAGCCATTTTCTACATTAGTATTTTATCCTCCAATGTGATAAATTATTTGTTAATAGTTTCTTTGAATGCAATAATAGCACTACCTACATTGCTCACCTTTTAATAAATTTTAATGGCCTCATGGATTAATCCTTAGGATTTGAGGAATCTTTTCATGTTGAAGTTACACTCACTAATCCTTATGTTTCCTTTTGTTATTTTCCCTTCTCCAATGCAATCAAGAGGGTGGGGATTTGTGCATTCAAATCCACAAAACCCATGAGGTATTTGATGTGTGTAGATAACTCACCAACCTAGGCCTTGATCTCTTCTTTTATTTTCTCATCATTTCTTGTATGAACCAAGATGGTAGAAACTACCATTTAAAGAGATGGTTTCTCTCCCTCTCATGTTTGGCATCTTAGTTTTATTGTTTGTATTTGATGTTCTCTTGGTTTTCTAACACTAGAGTCACTATTTATGCGATTCTAGCATGTTGACAAACCACTGAGATAGTAGACAATGTTCTTTCTCTTTTAAGCCTAGTTTGAGCCTTAAAAATTTCTACCACCTTGGATAAGTCTTTTGTGATGGGATTGTTTTTTCTCTACCTCTTATCAATTCTAGAACTTATCCAAACAAGCAATCTTGAATTGATCCATGTAAATGTTTCTCATGTATGCACTATGGGAGTGTAAGTGTTGGTATATAATTCTCTATACCATACAATAGGTCAACTGAAGAGTAGCTACCTAAGATCTAGGAACTTGTATGAAAGTACAAAAGAGATCAACTATGATAGAATAATGCTATTCTATCAAAGGTTGCAAATGATAGATTACAATTGTATTGATTCACAAATGAGGACCCCTCAGTTATATAGCCAATATGAGACATAAGATTAGACAAGATCATGACAAGTGTCTTAATCCTATATCATGAGACAACAAAAATTAAATTACCTAGAACACAAGGCATGAAAGACATAAGATAAGATAAAATCTAATTCCAACTAAGACTTCTAGAAAGATTCCTAGGACCTAAGCAAGCTTAACATGTGAATAGGACCTACAAGGTGACTAGTTAGATAAAACACATAAATCACACCAACACCCCCTCTTAAGTGTAACTTCATGAGGAATAAACCAATGTAAATTATGCAAGTATAGGTACCAAGTATGAGGCCAAGTAGGTACCCATGTACAAATGCAATCTCTCACAAATGGAGAAAAGGAGAAAACCCAACGGGACAAAACTCCTCCTCAAAAGAGATGAAAAAATTCTCTCATTGAAGAATGGGAAGGATGAAACCCCATACGATTAAAAATACCCCACCCCCATAAGAGAGAAGAAGAGAAACCATGCAGCCCCCTCAATGTAGAGTCTCCTACAATAATGGTAGACACTCGATACTAAATGCTAAATATAATCCAATCTCATTGAACAAATTCCTCCCCTTAGGAAGAAACAAAAATAAGATAGTGTATATGATGTCTTCCCATTCTTGAAAGTAATATGAGGGAAGAAGGATGATGTGTGATGTCTCTAAATTCTACTCAGGTGTCTATGTGTTTATTTCAAAAGCTACCACAATCAAATTTAGTGTTGTAGGCCACATTGCAGAAGATGACAATCCAGAATCTCCTAAAAATAGATGTAGAACACAATCCAAAGATAAATATATCTCCTCTAAATATAAAGAATCCTACTCTAAATTCTACTCAAAAGTATCAACACTCATGTCAAACTGTGAAGAATGATCATGTAGAGAATGAACAAGAGGGTCATAGTGCTCCCTCACAACAACTAAAGAATAATCATCTCCATCAAAGAGAAGATGTATGCAATCAGTGGTGTCTCCCAAATATGAAATATGGGACTCTGTAAAAAAACCTACAATGTATGTTAAGTACTCATCCCAAGAAGCTTATATAACTAGAAGATAATGCATTTCCTACTTTAAACTAAATCACAAGAAGCAAAAATTATGGCAACACAAGAATCATCAGATGTAATAGAAGTTGAATGATATGAGATCCCATTGCCTGTCATCTGACTACACTTATTATCCCAAAAATTGTCCATACTAGATGCCTAAATTTGATCAAATGATTCTACCAACACTAGATTAGAGTCCTCAACCTCAAGATTTTGACTCATAAATGAAGAAGATGAACCCTCTGAATTTGGATTAGGAGCCATAGAAATTGAATTCTCAATAGAAGTCTTTGTATGAGGAGGATAAGTATCTCTATCATCAATACAACCATAAATTTTCCCATCCAACAAGAACTATAGATATTTTATCATCAATTGGTCAAAACCATCAAGTGGAACAAGAAAATCCACAACAAGATCCTCTGGGAATGGAGGTTCATTCGATTCTCCATACATCTCCCAAAGTTTGGCCATAACATCATGAAGGAACTCAATACCATTAGTGGCATTTGTGTGTTAATATCACAACTACAACCAATTACGCCTAGAATATGTTCAGTATTTATGTCCCACACAACTTCCTTCCAATATAATGAAGGCTTAAGAACTAGTACATAGAGATATGGAAAAAGATTAAGCCACCTAAAATTTGTTAGGATTCCATCTTGCAAAAGACTTAAATTTCCATCTATTCAACTTGATTACAATAGGATGCATTTGATATCCATGACAAGCTCCTCAACTTTAGTCACTCAACAGACTAATCAAGAGACTTAATCCAACAAAAGCATAAGATTATCCCATAATTATTCAATAATGATACCCCCAACAATATATAATGTAAGCAATTTATTTATAGTGTGATTACAATCCCAAAATTCTTTCCAGAGTTTACAATGCCAAAATGGATCAAATATGGAAGAATACAATGATATCTCAAAGTGATATCCTTAAATAAAAATTATAGTTTTTTAAAAATGATCTAGACTAAAAATGAAGCCTTCCCAAAAGGAAAAATCTTCTCCAAGTGTCAGTACCTCCAAGTGATCAACTAGAATTCAAATACACATAAATTTGAATAAAAGATACCTATGGCTGAATCCATAGAGTGTATGGATAGAACTGTAGATCTCATCAATACCTTTCCAATATAGTAAAAATCATGAAATTGGATAAATTGGAAAAAAAATTATGAGCTTGGTGGTCCAAAGAGGAAAATATGACTTCAATAAACAATAGAATTCACCTACAACAACATCTAAAAAATGGTTTGTACCATTGTGAAGTGCTCGTAACCATCTTTTTGTTGATATCTCATTTGAAAAAAATTGACACCTTGGTAGAAATTTATGGCATTTTGAAAAAAAAATTCCCTATTAAGACTTTGGGGTAAAATTTGAGCCCCTAGGCACTTAGCCCTTGAGAACCCATGTGATCATGGCATACAAATTTGATTTAAAAAAATTGACACCCTCAACGATGAGCTAGTGGTGCTCTGGGAAATTGAGCGATGGTAGGATTCCCACATCATGTGTTGGGATTTAAGCCCTAGGTGTTACACATGAGACCCAATGTTGGAAATAGGTGCTTAAATTCTGAGTTGAAAAAAATATTTTTTAAATATAAATTCGACCTCATACCATTCAATTTAACAACTAATGATGCAAGCTTATGGAAGGTTATACACAAAGAGTATACTAGTGAATATTCAAATTCTTTATACTACCAACAAATCTTGACCAACTGGTGATACCTGTGATAGTACAAACCATGTACAATACAAATCTTGTACAATGTATAGGTTGTACAGACAAAAATGATGGCGAGGGGCTGAAAAATTCTTGTGAGGGCCTGGGGAAAAAGTCTTTGGTTTCGATGATTTTAAAGTTGGTCTTATGGTTTTTGGGCCTCCTAGATGTGATGATAAGGTTTTTTTTTACCCAAAATTCTCCCAAATTGTAGCTACCTCCTTGATCTAGCAACCACCTCCTAGCTTCAAACCCTCATAGATCTAGCCTCAAATGTTTGATTTGGACAATACAAAAGGAAAAACTAACTTTCTTAAACCCTTTGAACTCAATGGTAAGCTCAAATCCATACCAACAAGCTCTAATTTTGAACTAGAATACAAATCCACAAAGAGAAAACCCCCAATCTGGTATTTCTTTCAAGTTTTTTTTATTCTTCATATCATCATTTGATGCAAGAGAATAACATACTTAACTTCTTAAGATCCAATAAGATCTATAAACTTTTCAAGATCCACCAAGACCTACAACCAAGATCTCTTAATTAATACTAACAAGCAACAACCCCACAAGATTTGATACCATGTAAGAGTTGGTATGGCTAAAGATTATACCCACCCAAGATCTAGGAACTTCTGAAAGTACAAGAGAGATAAGTTGCGAGAGAATAATGTTATTTTATCAAAGGATGAAAATGACATATTACAATTGGATTGATTCACAAATGAGGACCCCTTGGTTATATAGCCAAGATGAGACATAGGATTAGACAAGATCGTGACAAGTTTCTTAATCCTATGTCATGAGATAACAAACATTAAACTACCTAGGACATAAGAAGTAAATGATATAAGATAGGCTAATATCTAATTCCAACTAATACTTCTAGAAAGATTCTTAGGACCTAAGTAAACTTAACATGTGAATAGGATCTACTAGGTGAACTAGTTAGGTAAAACACCTAATTCATACTAATAAGGAGGACTTAGTTGTGTAGGGATAGGAGGTAGAGAAGGGACTTTGGAGAGGAAAGGGGTCAAGGGGTCAAAATTCGATTCATGGTATATGAGATTGGGACCCTTCCTCAAAATATGGCACACTGTCATGAATCACACCTACCTCTCATTTGTTATTAGGTTCTTGAAATCCTTCCTATGATATAAATTCTTACTATGGCTTATATTTTTGTTCATCACACCCTATTGGTTATTCTATAACATTGGCATAAGATGCATAGGATACTGTGGTCTACAAAGGAGGAGGAAGAGGTGAAGAGGCTTCAACTTGAAGTGGAGGACATGGTGGTGCTTGGGTCTCCTCCTAAGCTATTATTTCTCTTATCTTCCTTTTTAGCAATAGATCTACATTGTCAACCTCTTCTACTCCAGAATTATTTGCAAAATGGGATCCTATTCCTTCTTGCTTTTGGCCTTTCCCTTTGTAGTGATAGAAGATTCTCCTTGTTCAATTTTTGTATTTGGGGAATTGGGAGGATTATTTTTCTATGGATGGGGATCATCCATTGCATATGGTTTCTTCAACCATGTCTTGGTTCTTTCAACCATTGCTTGATTTCTAATCTCAATTGAAGAGCCTTATTTAATAGACCATTTAATCCTATTAATTGGCTGGTTGAAGACTTCATCCCTATTTTAGGAAGGGTATAGGATCTTCTCATATTCGTGCATAACCTTAAGAATTTTTTAAATATAGAATTATTTTATCAAATGGATTGATAGGTGACAATAATCCTTGATACTTACTTCATGCTCATCTAGGAAATTTATCTAGAAGTATTCTAATGTTGCTTGATGGACAAAGAATAAGCCAATAAATGGACCACTCTTCTTGATGGGATTAAATATATTCATTATCTAATATAATTCCATGGTGAATTTTATCATTTCTTGTTCAAATACCTTAGCATATTGCTTTTTTGAACTATGTACACCCCAATCTTCATGGAGATTGTAATCCCAACCTTGTGCTTACTAGAAATCAAATCCTATATTTCCACGAGCTACCTTCATATTTGTAACAAGATTTTTTTTCATTAGTATACCTAGGGAGTTTGTATGGTGCTATGTGGAAGCCACTAACTCTAACATAGGAGAAGGTTTTAAACTATATGAACCACCTCCCCAAATTTCATATTTCTTGGTTTTCCTCCAAGGATAACCTCTTTTCATAATCATTATCAAGGTACTTGAAAACTACAAATACAAATGCATCATTCACATGGTTATAATGTTTCCAACTTTCTTTTAAGTCTAGTTGAGGATAGTGATCAAATACTTAGTTTTCTCCTAGCTGAAGTTTTCCTTCCTATCTTAATATTTCAAATTCAACATGGAAAGTAATTAAATATAAAATATATTAATTCATAAGGAATTTTTTTAGCTCTGATATATCTATTAACTACTTGTGTGGTGTGTTATTAATGAAGCTTTCCTAATCATTTTTTTTTGAGTCCATAAAGGAGAGGATAAAGAAACACATCTAGGGATAAAATACCCAACATTAGGAAATCTAAAGACTCTACTTAGAAGAGTGATGGAGTCCTTATCATCTTACTTTAACTTTCTATTATTCATTTATTTTATTTTTTGTTGAATCAATTTGTCATTAATAAAGTTGGTAGCTGATGATATTTTTCCTTCATAATATTTAATGTCTCCATGTTAATTTTAACATATTGGGCATAGGTTTTTCATCTTTGTCATTTTTTTTCTTCTTTGTTCGAGAAAGTTATCATTAATAAAGTTGGAAACTAATGTTATTTTTCCTTCATAATATTTGTAATGGCACAAATTTGCACCCTTGGAAAATTCCCTATTTATCTTGCCTTTACTTTAGAAAATATAAGTTCGTTGATGCAATTTTCACCACCATTAACTTTCTCCATCCGCATGGCCTTGTATTTTTGTGTCGGTGGAGGAATATTTGTCAAGGATGTGTGTGCACTATGCAAACATCCACATGCCACACTAGCATCTTGAAAGGATTCCTACCCCTAGAATTTGCAGAACCATTATGTCTTTAATTGGGTGCGAAGGTAACGACTTTTGTGATTCCTTGACCAACAAGAATTGACCTTTTTGCCTACATTTCTTGCATTCAAACTAAAATTCTTGATCTTCTTCATTTTCTATTCACTCTCTCTTAATTCTTTCCATGCTCTACATGCTTCAGACTTCATTCTACACACTTGACTCTTGTTGCAACACCGTTGCCAATATTGGACTGTCAAGCTTCATCTTCTCTATGTGGTGGTATCAATCTCTTCCTTTCACTATTAGCCTTGAGTGCTCGTAGTTGGGAAGGTAATATTGTATCTTGTTATTTCAGTTGCTTCATCATGCTTTAAGAGTAGCATTCTATTTGTTTGTGCTCTCTATTTGGTTGTATCATTTCCTTTCTATTCTCCATCACTTTCTCTATCTTGTGGCATTTTGGTTGTTCGTGGAGGTGGGAACACCAAAACAGGGGTTTGATTGAGGTAGACCTCAAAAACAACCCCAAAAAATTCTTGTTCTTCTATGTGCAGGTGCAGGCTCATTACTTGGAATCAGCTAGAAGATTGGATTACGTGAGAAAGGTGCATTTTCTAACTCTTCTCTATCATTTTCACATTAGAATAGCTTAAAGTATTCTTGTTTTACTATTTTATTTCTATACTTTTCTTGTAAAATAGTGAAAAATATATTAGTCGAGTTATTAGTAGGCCCCTTGGTGTTTTCTATCTATTTTCTAGACCCTTTTCCATACAAGATGTCATCGCATCGTGTTGGAGTCTGATTATTGCACTACCATCCTTAGATAGTGAGTTGTCTAGTCAGTAGTTTGAAACCTTTGAGGCCAGCTCACTCAATTTTTGAAACTCTTTAGAAAAAGGGAAGTGGTGTATTGCTTGTCCTTCCTTTTTACCCCTTCTCCCAACTTGTTAAATTATTTGAGGTAGTTTAGGGTAGTTCATTCCTTGGGACTCTCCTATGACCTGAAGTCCTGAGGGTGACAAATCCCCCTACTTCACATTTTTGGTGAACCCGACGTGAACTCCTTATTTTTCATTTCTTGGTATCAAGGAATCTTCTCTTATGTCCTAGTTACATTTTACATTTGCGTGTTGTAGGGTGTGTAGCCTTGCAATCCAATCTATGACCCCTAGCTATGTAGTTAGAATGGCTCTTGGATATTTGAAAGCAAAATTCAGGTAGGTCACTATCTAATTATTCAATCTTCTACATCATCTAAAGTAGTCCCATCTCAATATGTGAATATTATTTCATTCATGCATGCTCCTCCCCCTGAAAAATGTGAGTGCTACACCTAACATAACATTTACCTCGCATAATGAGCCTATCAATAAAGAAATCTCCCTTTTATCCATCCCCACCTGAATCAATGGAAATGTTGTAACTAGCATTTGAGTTGATCCAAAAATTTAGGTTAATGTGGTAACAAAGGAGACATTGTTCATAAATGGCTAGCATAGGGAGAAGCACCAAGAGTCAGAGACCACCCTCCATAAACATGATGAACTCTCATTTGCTCCTTTAGGTTCTATTTCTTTGTCAGTGTTGGTAGGACCCAAGACTATCGATGCTTATTTTATTATGATTTTGGAGTTTGACCTATTCCAAGTTAGGTTAGGTATCCCCTAGATTTCCTCTATGAACCTATGTGGTTCATATATGTTTGAAATCAATTCATGAAGGTTTTGTGCATGTATTGCATGACACCAGTTATAAACTGTTGGTGTAACATGGTGGTTTTTCACTAGATCACTTATGGCCTACCTCGGTTAGACCTCTCCCTCCTAGGGGATATTTTCTATATAAGGCTTATATTAAGTATAATATTGGGGGCTCAATTCCAAAAGTTAGTTATCCAGTGTCCCTATATGTAGTCTTTGTGAAGGATTCCATGATTGCTCAACAACAAGTTGCTTCCTCTTCATAGAAAAAGGGAAAGAAGAAGCTTGCTCGCACTCAAGGGCCTTCTTCCTCTTTATATCATTTTCTCTTGCTTCTACTTCTTGTCCTGTTGTGGCCTCTTAGGCTCCTACTCCCATGCCTTGCATGGGGAGTTCGATGGTGCCTACATGGAGAAAAGCGAAGCTCTAGGTCTTTGAACTTCTTGTCTTGCCCAAGATTCCTAGGCCTATTGTCTATGGAAAGGGGAAAGTTACTCATGGGGTTGATCCTCTATCTCAGCCTCCACAGCCTCCTACTACTTCTCTACCTACCCCTAAGTTAAAGAATGAGAAGAGGCACACCATTGAGGTGATAGTTTCTTTTTCTCTTCATATAGTTGCTTCTACCCTTGCACTTCCTCCTCCTGCTCCCACTCAGGAGCCCACCCTTCCACCAACCATGATTGCAAAGGATGCTCTTGTGGTTGAACAACATCCTTCAACCTCTTCTCAAGACGCATCTTTCAGTTCCCATAGCCAAAACAGGTGAAAGGATCTAGCCACTGAGCATGTAGCCTCATAAAAGACAAAGGGGGAGCTAGGAGACCCTATTTCTTCATTTGTTGTGCCTACTTCAGATCCAATCACCTCAATTCTACTTTTAGCTCCCTCAATAGGTGTTGATCATCCTCACCCTAAAAGGGTACAGGTCTTCATCACTCCTTTCATGGAGCCTCCTCTTTTGATGTCCCTCTCAGACATCCCTCCCTTTTCTTAGCCCATTGACATGCCAAACACCATGGTGGTGTCTGTTGTGGCTCTATCCTCTTCCTCCTTGCCTTCTGCTTCTTCTGTGGGGATTTTGCATCCTCCACTGAAGTGAAAGTTAGAGGACAAACTATCTTAAAGTGGGGTTCGGAACAAGGGGTTACCTTCTTCAAAAGGGGTTCTATCTTGGCCTACACCATCCTAGTGATGGAGGCGACCCTTGCATCCCCTAAGTTTGTCATTTCCCCTCTCGACAAGGTTGGAAATGGATCTTGGGAAGCTCCTTCTTCTCCCACCTAGTTAACACTTGGCACTCCAATGAAGTGCATGTTTAACTCAATGGATGATATCTCGGCTCTATCCTCGATCTTTGCAAGATCAATGACCTTTACATCACAAGAGCTTAGTGAAGAAGACCTCGAGGGGCCTTCTTCCTTGGCCCTTGTTGCAAGGGAGTCAGAGGCTACTGCCCTCGCTATCTTTCCCTTGCATGCCCATCCTCTCTTCCCCTATAATTATCTAGATTGGGAGTAGGATGACCTGCTAGTTGATGAGTAGGGTGGCACCTCTTCTTTATTTGTAGATTAGATTGTTTGTGTGTTTGTGTTCCCCTGTGCTTATTTTTCTGTATTCATTATCCTACCTAGAGGACCCTTGTTAACCTTGTAGGTGCTTGGATACAAGCTTGGAATTTTTTTTGTGAACTTCTTCTATGTATATCATCATTCTTCTATGTGTTGTAATTTTTTTTTTATAATTGGGGATGATGCAAAGTGTCAGGGGAATTTAGGCCCTCTTCCATGTTGACCCAATTTTTATTTTTATTATGTCTTCATGTGCTCTTCTTCACAATCTAAGAACTTAGTAGATTGATGATTGTTCACCATACAACGTATTATATCTATTTGTATTTATGAACATATCTGACCCTGAACTCTCATATCCCCCTATCTCTCTTGATTTCTTTGTCTATGTTTGCTTCTTGATGTTGTGGTTCTTATGTGTTGTCCCTCATGTGTGTGTGACAACAGACCATGAAATATATCTTGTCATGTGTTGCATGCCACAACATCTTTCCTCTACTTTCTCTCCTTAGGATGCCATGTGCTCCTCTGTGTAGCACACACCATCCTAAGGGGGGCTACCATGATGTTCTGATTTTCAATTTTGGTAAATTGTTTCAAAAAGGATTCTTGGGTGTAAGATTTTAAAATGAATTCCTTGACAAAAGAATACCTTATTGAAATGTGCCATTTTCCAAAATGATGAATTCTCTCAAGATTCCTAGACAAAATTTTCTTTCAAATAGGATCTCGTATATGAAAGAATCTGAAAAAATTTCCTTTGAAAAGGAGTACTTTTTGTAAAACAAATTTTTTTGAAAACTTTCCCTTGAGAAGGAGCATTCTTTCCAATGGATTCCTTGCTGAAAGGATCTTTGAAAAGGATTCCTTGAGATAGAATCATTTGCCAAAAAATGTGATGTTTTTCAATTGATGTGTTCCTTTGAATGAATCCCTTGGTGTCTTGAAGGTTTCCAAAGGGACCCCTTTGAAAAATTCTCCTTCAATTGCATTCTCTGGTGTTTTGTGAAAATAATAATAAAAAAATTGAGTATCTTGTATTTTGATATTCAATGTTGTTGTGTTTGACACCATATATCCTTGCGTCTAGCTTGAGAGCTGATCAACTAGACCCACTTTTCTGTGACAATCCTACAACAGAGTTTGTAGTAGTCATAGCCTTACTTGACCAATGTATCTGATCAAGTCATGTTTTATCATGTTAGCTTGTGTGTCTTATGATTTTTTTCCTAACATGTTTTTTCTATAGCCTAACATGTTTTTGGTGAGATTGCAACTTTCTTTGCAGGACCGAGAACCTATGGAACCCCCTTTGTTTTTCATATCTTTGCAGGACTGAGAACCTATGGATTCATCTCTATCTTTCATGTCCAGGTGTGTCGAATCGAAGATCTACTTCCTCAATGCTATTGGTATATTCTCTTCAATCTCTTTCTACTTTAGCTCACATTTGCATTGACACATATGCTTGCTAAAGTGGGGGAAAAATTTCATGGCACAAATTTGTACCCTTGGAAAATTTCCTATTTATCTTTCCTTTACTTTAGAAAATTTAAGTTCATTGATTTAATTCCCGCCACCATGACTTTCTCCATCCGTCTGGCCTTGTCTTTTTGCATCAATGGAAGAATCTATGTTAGGGATGCGCACATGCCGCACAGACATCCGTGCACCATGCTAGCATCTTGAAAATATTCCTACCCCTAGAATCTATAGAACCATTATGTCTTCAGTTGGCTATGAAGGTAACAACTTCTAAGCTTCCTTGACCAACGAGAATCGACCTTTTTTCCTCCATTTCTTGCATTCAAACTAAAAGTCTTGATCTTCTTCATTCTCTATTCACTCTCTCTCAATTATTTTCATGCTCTACATCCTTCAGACTTCATTCTACACACTTGACTCTTGTTGCAACACTATTTCCATTGCTAGACTATCAAGCTTCATCTTCTCTACATGGTGGTATCACTATCTTCCTTTCACTATTGGCCTTGAGTGCTTGTAGTTGGGAAGGTAATATTGTGAAACATAGGAAAATGGGTGATACTAAAAATTGGAATGGGGGAAATGTATGATGCACCTATCTTCCTAATTTCATTAGGAAAAAGAGATCCCCTAAGGAAATATTGACTTTCAACCCTTGGGTGAGCCAACCTTGATTGAGATCTTGTTGTTTTCCTTATGATTGAGGATAGGGTAAATCAACCTGAAATGAACTTTCGGGAGATGAATGAAAAATACTAAATGAATGCAATTATGCAATGTAATGTATGAAACCTCTAAATTAAACCTTAATCTAATAGAATCAACAAATTAACAACAAATTTGAGAATGATTGAATTTTATGCACCTATCACAAAAAGGTTATGTTGAGTGTCCTCCTGGGACTCATTCACCCAAGGGTGAATGGGTCTTTCTATAGGGGTTCAAAATATGCTTTTATAGTCTTTTAGTCCTATGTTTTCACTCTCAATTCCTCAAGGTTTCACAGTCAAAAATTTGGAATTAAATTCTGAAAATGAGTTTTTGTGGCTTGACGACAATGTTGACAACTTTTGCAACTTTGATAGCTTTTGCAATTTTTCTCTTTTGATAGATCTTCAATCCTTCTTCAACCTAAGATCTACAAAACACACAAGAGGGATATTTTTTTTTGTTTTTGGTGAATGGTGGTTTTCCTTGGTCAAACCCCATTTTGGTAATTAAACCTTGAAATGAAACAATGAAACATGAAAGGAATGATGAATGAACAATTGCTATATTACAACTCACCAAACCCTTGATTTGAAACCCTTGAAAGACTGAAATTTAGAAAATATCTCCAAGGTCTTGATCTTGCATGCAATGGCTTGATTTATGATATGATCTTGATGCTTGAGTCTTGACTTGAATTCTTAAAACCTACATCACAATGTTAGCTCCACAAAGCATGCATGAATGATGATAAATTTGACATGATGGTTGTGATCTTGAATGCTACAACAAATGACTGAGAAATATGCTCTTGAACACCTTTGAAAATAATATTAGCTTTATAAATTGATCTCTTGAAAATATAAATTACTTCTCTAGATGTGAATTGATAAAAAGACCTTGTATTTATTGGCAATTTTCTAATTTCCTGAAAATTAAACATTACAATCCGAAATTTGAAATTGAATTTGTAATCATAAAAATGCCACCAAAAATAAATCAAAAATTTGAATTTAGAAACTAAAGGGGACCCATGTTCACCCAAGGATGAATGGGTCCTGACCTAAATTGCTAAGGCCTATTCATTTCGGGGTGTTAAAAATGATAATTACATTAACCCTTTTGGAAATTGCAATTAATTAGGCTTGTAGATGCATAATTGGGCCAATTAGAGGCTTAATCAAGTCCAATTAATTAAGGGACCCAAATATAGTGTGAAAATGTAAAGGAGTACATTTTTTGACACTACGTTTAGCCCCCACTTTAGTGAGAGGATGAAACCCACATCAAAATCACACTAAAGTAGTCAAACAAGTGTCAAGAGGGGTATAATTGTACAACTGCCGGAAAGATAAGACAACAAAGTTCAAGGAGGATGATCAAGCCCCCAATATCTAAGATCTCACAACAAACCAACAAAGGCACAAAGAGGCACATGTCTATGTTAAATATGCAGTGGAAAGACAAGATGCACAAACATACAATATCAAAATTGGAGAAGAAGGGGAAGAGGGGATGGATCAAACCTTGACTGTTTGTCCAAAATGTTTACAAGTGGAAACCGGTTGTCCACTATGCAAACAAAATACACTCACATGGGCTAGTGAAATCCGTTTTCCATTAGGTGAGCCCCAAAAGGGTGTTTAATGGGAAAGTCATGCCAGGTCTATAGGCTCCCATTGTACTAACCATACTAAAGTTATACCTCATAATAACTTTGATAGGGCACTACATAAATGATCATAAGGCTAGCAAGCTGTGTTATGCTAGGAACTCATGAAAAAGGCTCCACTAGCAAGCAAGTTGTGTCATGCTTGGTGGCCTTGAAAAAAATAAAGGCTCCACTAGCAAGAAAGTTGTGTTATTCTTGGTGGCCTTAATACATGCAATAGGATATTCAAAGGGGTTTTTCTTAGTTCATGAAAGGTCTCACCTTAGGGAACATCATGCTTAATGACTCCAAGAGAGGACTAGTTGAAGATAAAAGATTCATAACTTAGGGAATGCAAGTCATAACATCACCACTAAGAGGAATTCCATATGCCTAGAAAGGTTGCAATCTTGAAAGAAATAAAACCCAATGACACCACCAAGAAGATACATCATGCGAAGTAAGAAGACCACACTTTGAAGCAAACATGAGTGAGGACACGTATGCCCCCACTTTAAAGAAATTTCTAAACACCATGCTGTGAGCAATTACTTTAAAGTAGAATATAATAAATGCTAATACATGAGAGATTTATTTGGAAATCTCTATGTAAAACATATGTTTCTGAGTAGACTTATGTCATGAAATGAGGTTTGCCCCCATATGCAATCCTAAGATAACACATAAGGGATCCATGGATCTTGGGTCAACATTTTTTCGTTGTTGCAGTGATATAATCAAGCTCAAAATCATCATCATTTCCCAAATAACTCATGGAAACAACAAGCGCAAAGGAAGAATGACACATAGAGAGAGAGAGAGAGAGAACAAAGGAGAAATTTTGGGTCAACATGGAAGAGACCTAAATGTCTCGACACCTTGCATCATCCCCAAAAGGAAAACACAAGACAAAAGATAAATGGTTACGACAGATAGAAGAATGGAGATATAGATAGAAGAATGTGACGACATATTTGCTTCCTTTGTATCCTTGCACCAACAGAGTGATAAGGGTCATCCAAATTAGGCTCACAAACATATAAAGACATGCCAAGCAATATTGTATGGGGGATCACATTATACACATGCATTCACAAAGAACACAAATAGAAGACTAGTATGGCACATGCGAGTCAACCTATAACAAGTCATCCACATCCCAATCTTGTTCATCATATGCAAAAGGAAGATAATTAGCCACAGGGACAACAATGAGTTTCAAAATAGGACAAGGCTATCTAACTCCTTTCCCCCACTAAGTGTAGGATAAGGATGAGTCAAGATGAATGACAAGAATGTGCTCCTTGTAATATAGAAATGATTTGAAATAAATGTAAAACATGTAATAATGAGTATACTAAGATTCTACAACTATCACATGGCAAGGAGAAAGGTGCCTTCATTTTAGTTAATAATGTAGAGTCTATTCTAATGCCTAATAAACTTTGTGGCAATCACTCAATTCAAGGGAAAAAATGGTTGAACAGTCCAATTGACATTGAAAAGACTTTTATTAGACTATCGACTAGGGCTAGTAAACATGTGATGGTGCTGACACTATATGTGATTTCAAAGACTTGAGGTTACCTAAATTATCCATGAAGATATTATGCTTGATGGAATATCATAAGAATGCATAACAGTGAAAGAAGTAAAGTTGGTGCTTTGGCTATGGGTACCTACAACATAGTCTATGATTGAACTTTTGTTTAACAAGTAAAATGTTGAAACTAACTAGAAACTAATAACTGAACCTATTCTACACTCCAGAGTAATACAAGTTAAATGAATGCAATCATGAACATGAACAAAAATTATGGATAACTTGATATGAGAATTTATTTTAACTTATTATGCAATTATGAAATAACTATGTGACAAAAATAAATAAATTGTAAATATAGTGAAGGGTAGTACTTGAGTGGCCCTTGCTCAAGTGGTTGTCTCCACTAAACTAAACCAAATCTAAATCCTCATATTTAACTCAATCATATCAACTCAAGATCATTCATTGCACATTCCAAAATATCACATGAAATCTTGCTCAAAGATTGTATTAAAAACTGAACAATCAACATGTATGTGTAATAACAACTAAAAACTGAAAAGTGCTTGATAACCAAATCCACAATTGAAATATTAATCAACTCCTATTCTAAAGACTCAACCACTAGCTATATACATGCATTGGGGAGTTTATTCAGAACACAACTCTAAACTGAAATCATTAATCATAACTCTCTTAGATATAAGAGCATAATTAAGATTTAGCTATCCTAATTGCAACTAAAAAGAAATAAGAATCCAAATAGGATTAGAAATCTGCAATAATAGAACTAGAACGTGGAACATAAGATCAATTACACTAGAATCCTAATGATAATAGGGTTCTCCTTCTTCAATGCCTTTATTTTTGTCATATGTTGGTATGTGGAGAAAATTCACACAAGTGAGAATCCTGTAGATATGTTCACAAAGGCTGTTACATGGGATAAATTGATTTCCTCATCAGTTTCCATTAGCCTTCATGAATGATAATGGTGGACATAAGAAACCAGCTAGACCTATAATCTAGTGGGAGCTGCAAGTGCAACGGTGTCATCAAGGATCAGTCTCCAAGTGGGAGATTGTTTGGTGTGGAGCCTGATCAGTCTCCAAGTGGGAGATTGTTGGTATGTTGTGACTGATCATGCAAATACTGTACACTCCTAACGTATCGTGGGGTTCGGGGCAACGCCCCATTTTTTTTGGTTAACACCTCAAGGTTTTCTTGCTGACATGTCAAGGTTTTCTTTCTCATTGACATGTCAAATGAAAAACAACCTTGTAAAACCCTAATTCTAGAAGGTTACAAAAAGCTTGTTATAAGCGATTGGGATGTATGTTACAACAGTGTGTTCACGAGATTGTAATATGTTTTGTACTGGATAATAAAATCATTGGGTGGATGAGTTTCTATGGATGTAGCCCATATTGGGTGAACCATGTTAAAATTCTATGTTGATCTCTTTTGTGTTATTCTTCATTATTATTTCTGGGTTATTTAATCTCATATAATTGTTAATGTTTATTGCTCCAATCTGACCAAACCCTAATAGTCATAACGATCCACAATTTTCTTCATCAGGTGTCTCCATATTGTATTTATTGTGTTCAGTGTATTTAGGAACATCCCCTATTTCATTGTCCAGGAATTCCTTTGACTGCATGTTTTATTCAGTAGTTTTTGCAGGCTATAGTGTCTTCTCAGGCTACAAGGGGCTAGTTCATAAAATACATACACAATACTAACCACCATGATTAAACAAATATATCAATTATAATTCATACATATTCGCATATAAATCATGTAATATCATCATATCATAATTGCATTTCCATATACTTTAACACAGTTCAAGGTCTTCATAATAGACATAAAAGATGGCATATTGTAGGAATAATTGTCTTAGGAATGTCTTATAAGCAACAAAAGATAACAAAAAACTAGCTAATAAATAGGCTCATCAAATTACATTAGTAACATCATTTTCACAGATCAATCATTGTAAAAGTCGACACTCATCAGTAAGATTCCCAAGAGTTCTATGAAATGCACAGTAATTCATGTTTGTAATTTTTCCTTTTTTGTTTTCTTTGATAGGTGGCAAGTAAATCAATCCTAGACGGAGGAGTTGTTCCATTTTTCGTTTACTCTTTATTGTAGCTTGTAAGAATGGTAATTCCTTGAGCTTATATGGCTTAGATTTCTTACTAATTGTTTGGTAAATTTACTAAGGTGGAGGTGGGGGAGGAGGATCTATGGCGATCCTATCATCCTTGTGAGGTATTAATTGGTTTGTTGATATGTACTTGTGAAAGAGAATACCTTTTCCTTGGGAGATGTACAAGGGGGGAGTTCTTGATATCCTAACCCTTTTGTATCCTCAGATGGTATTTTCTCTAACAATTTGTGGATTTCATGCTCATTTGTTATGTCACATCCTTGTTTACTTCAGAACTTAAATCCTTGACCATAACTCTCTTCTAAGTTAATGGGTATATTAGTAACTCGATGAACATAGGATAGAAGAGTATCATTATTCCCCTTGTGATCAAGTTCATTAATGATTGATGGTGGAGACTTGCTTTGTGCTTCAATTTCAAGATGGAATATGTTGAACATATCAAGTGATGGGATTATAGGTGGTGTTTGCATGGATGGATAAAATGATGCATTGTTCTCAAGGTTGTATAGGGAGTTTTATATGAATTGTTGCATGCTATCTTCCTCTTGACCTAAGATTTACACTTCATGGGGCAATTCATTAGGAGGTGATGGTTCATTAATAGTCTCAATTGCATTAGGGTCTTTACCAAAAACACAACTTGAAATATCTACCAAAGATCTTAATGTTTTCCATATATTACACATACACATGTTCATGATTAATTTGTATGTCAATTTTCAGATTTGAAATATGAAAATTTTATGATTTTTCAATGCAAGATACTGAAAATGATATGTTTTTAATGCCAATTTTGATTTCAAACAATTCTCTCAATTTGACCAATTGAACTTAATGCAAATAATGACAATTTTTTTTAATTTCCGAAACTGAAACCTAGATTTAACAACAAATCAAAATGAAGAAAATAGAGACAAATCACTGCCCAAAAGTTGAAACAACACCTGTACAAAGATAGATTAACCCTAGGGTGAATCGGTCTTAGCACAAGGGTTGCAAAAATTTAAATTTGAGTCTAAAGTTCAATGTTAGGGTTTCCTATTTCAAACTATAAACTATGGTTTCAATGACTGATTTTTTTAGATTTTATTGTTTAAATGCAAGTGAATTAATGACAAATGATGAACAATATGACACTTTTTGAATTGTAATTTTGACTCAATCTATGAATGGGAGTGATTGAACATAGACTAATATGCAAGTACTATGCAAAATAAATGTAATATGCATGCCAAATTTTGAGTTTTTTAGATTTTAAAGGATGCAAAATGAAAACCTAAAACCTTAAATGAGATGCAAACTAATGCAATTTTAATAACCCTAAATGAAATTCAAATTATTGCAAATCCTAGATCAAGGGTTTGAATGGACTCCAAATTCATAATTTTTGATGTTTCACGTTAGGTTCACCAAAATGAAACATAGGAAAAATGGGTGATACTAAAAATTTGAATGGGGGAAATGTATGATTCACCTATCTTCCTACTTTCATTAGGAAAAATTGATCCCCTAGGGCAAGATAGAATTTTAACCCTTGGGTGAGTCAACCTTGATGGATATCTTTTTGTTTTCCTTATGACTGAGGACGGGGTAAATCAACCTGAAATGCACTTTTGGGAGATGAATTAAAAATACTAAATGAATGCAATTACGCAATGTAACATATGAAACCTCTAAATTAATCCTTAATTTGACATAATCAACAAAGTAACAACAGATCTAAGAAGGATTGGATTTTATGCACCTGTCACAAAAAGGTTGTGTTGAGTGTCCTCCTAGGACTCATTCGCCCAAGGGAAAATGGGTCTTACTACAAGGGTTCAAAATCTACTTTTACAATCCTCCAGTCCTATGTTTGCACTCCTGATTCCTATGGGTTTCATAGTCATAAATCCATAATTGAATTTTGAGAGTGAGTTTTCGTGGATTGACGACAATGTTGACAACTTTTGCAATTTTTCTCTTTTGATAGATCTTCAATCCTTCTTCAACCTAAGATCTACAAAACACACAAGAGGGAAACATTGTTTTTTTTGTGAATGAGGGTTTTCCTTGGTCAAACCCCATTATGGTAATTAAACCTTGAAATGAAACAATGAAACATGAAAGGAATGATGAATGAACAATTTCTATGTTGTAACTCACCAAACCCTTAATTTGAAACCCTTAAAGGACTAAAAATTATCAAATCTCTCCAAGGTCTTGATCTTGCATGAAATGGATTGATTGGTGATTTGATATTGATGCTTGAATCTTGACTTGAATGCTTGAAACCTACATTGCAATGTTAGCTCCAAAAAACATGCATGAATGATGATAACGTTGACATGATGCTTGAGATCTTGAATGCTGCGACACATGATTGAGAAATCTACTCTTGAACACCTTGGACAATAAACTTAGCTTTAGGAATTGATCTCTTGAAAATATAGATTGCTTATCTAGTTTTGAATTGATAAAAAGACCTTGTATCTTGAATTTGGGTTCATAAAAATGCCACTAAAAACATGTTAAAATTTTGAATATAGGAACTAAAGGGGACCCATTCACCCAAGGATGAATGGGTCTTGACCTAAATTTCTAGGACCTATTCATTTAGAGGTGTTAAAAATGATAATTACATTAATTAAGTCATGATTCCCCTCTTGGAAATTTCAATTAATTAGGCTTGTAAATGCATAATTGGGCCAATTAGAGGCTTAATTAAGTCTAATTAATTAAGGGACCCAAACATAGTGTGAAAATGTAAAGGAGTACATTTTCTAACACTACATATTGTATCTTGTTATTTTGGTTGCATCATCATGCTTTTAGAGTAGCATTCTGTTTATTTGTGCTCTCTATTTGGTTGTATCATTTCCTTTCCATTCTCCATCACTTTCTCTATCTTGTGGTATTCTAGTTGTCCATGGAGGTGAGAACACCAAAACGGGGGTCTAGTTGAGGCAGACCTCAAACACAACCCCAACATTTTCTCATTCTTCTATGTATAGGTGCAGGATTGTTACTTGGAATTGGCTAGAAGAATGGATTATGTGAGAAAGGTTCATTTTCTAACTCTTCTTTATCATTTTTACATTAGAATAACTTAAAGTATTCTTCTTGTTGTACTCTTTTCTTTATGTAATTTCCTTGTAAAATTATGAAAAATCTATTAGTCAGGTTGTTAGTAGCCCCCTTAGTGTTTTATATCTATTTGCTAGACCCTATCCATATAGGATGTTGACACGTCTCTGAGATGCCAATGCGCCGCATTGGAGTTCGATTCCCGCACTATTGTCGTTAGACAGTGAGTTGTCTGGTCAACAGTCTAAAACCTTTGACGCCATCTCACCTAGTTTTTGAAACACCTATCTTTAGTAGAAGGAAAGTGGTGTGTTGCTTGCCCTTCCTTTTTAGTCTCTCTCCCAACTTGTTAAACTATCTGAGGTAGTTTAGGGAAATTCCTTGGGACTCTCCTATGACCTAGACTCCAAGGGTGATGAATCCCCCTAATCTACAATATTTAATGTCTTATTCATGTTAATTTTAATATATTGATCACAGGTTTGCAACTCAAATACTTTCTCAATTATCTCCAAGTTAATATCTAGCATAGTTTGGATTGCAAGTCCAAATGCATTTCTTTGGTTCTAGTCATACCTTTGAGCACAAGCCAAAACTATCTCAGGAGACTAGAGGGAAACTAAAAATACAATAGCTTGAACTATCACTGATTGATCCTTTCATTAAGACTCAAAAATTGTATCTCCTTCTTGATGACTCATACCTAAAATATGGAGAGTCCCAAAAGTTTGACACTTGATAACATAACTCAATATAATATGTTTAGAAAATATGTCTATCTAAATTTATCAAAAGGAAAATGTACTAAAACAAGATCAAAATTTAGAACCCAATGAGGTAAAACACTAGAAAGTGTTATGGATTGGGGGTAGGGAGTACTCAGTAACCTATACTAAAAGTAAGTAAACTAGTGTATCTCCACATCTTTGACTCTAAATAGTGCATAAGGTAAAATGTTAGAGGTCAAGGATTGCAGATATCACCTCATTCATACAACAAAGCAAAAAAAAAAATTATTGCCAACCTCGCAATATCGCAAAGATAACATAGTATAAAGAGGTTAGAGATCTAAACTCAATGATACCATCTAATCCCTACCCAAAATCATTTAAACAGATATATCTCCTCACCAAATTTAAAAATATGTGTAAGGTAAGACATTAGAAGTTAGATAATAAGGATACTTCATAACCCTTACTAAGAAAAAGTTGATCATAGTGGTGACCCAAAATGTGACCCCTAATAGAATAATAAATTTTAAGTATGGAAGTTAAGCAATGGATTTCCTATAGAACACATTTTGAAAATGAGGTTGCAAGAAAAATCTTTGTCTAATTCCAAACTAAGTTATTTTGGAATACCTACTTCATTAAACATAAATCATCCTCAAATTTTGACAAAAATAAACGCCAAATTTATAAAAGGAGGAAAATAAAATTAAAACTAGGGCATGCAAATACCATTAGAAGTTAAAAAAAGAATAAAACTAAAGAAATTATAATCAAATGATGAAGAATAAATCATGTAAATAAACCAAAAATAAATTCCTTATACATTAAAAAAAATGCACAATAAATAAACAATCAAGAAATAAAGAACACACAAAACCAGAATGTCATTAATGAACCAAGAGAGGATATACAAACCTACCTAGTTAATTGTGAAGGTAGATTCCATAAAACAACATGATGAACACATAGAGATAACATGTAATAAATTTTTATGCTATAGTAACACACTCTTGAGCACTAGAATCTTCTCACAACAGTACAAGAAATTTATAAATGATGATTCAAGAAATTAGTTAAGTTGCTAGAGATTAAGGATACAGTAGATAAAGGTAAATTGAAAAAAATATAACCCAAATAGAAACAAATCCCAAAATGTATACACAAGAAAAACATTATTAATCCAAATTCATGGGTAGGTCTGTTGGCAGTATTGTCATTGATGTCAAAGTGATTTCGAGAAGGCTTTTATTGTCTAAGCATAGTATCATTGATGTATGGACAAGATTGTTAGAAGTTTGTCATTGATGTCAATGAAGTGATCCATTTGTGGAGGAATGAAGATGTAATGTCCCATTTTAATGGTTTGCGAGTAATTCATATTCTTGCACTCAAATTAGTGATCAATACTCCATCATTATTAAATTGAGAATACAAGAATCATACTTATAACTAAGGCCACTCAATATTAGGAAAAGTATTAAGAATGAAAGGAAAAAATAAACTATATTGAGTCATCCTTATTAATGACAATACTTGCAAACATGGCACTTGAAGAAGTCAAATTTAGTTATCTAGGGACCTGCTTGCTTGCCTGGTCGATTCTCCTAAGCCACCATATATGGGAAAAGACAACTTTCAGTTGAAGTGAAGATTATAAGATGATACATGTAGGGGATGAAATTATTCTAAAGTCATGGATTAAGAGAAGTCATCGTGTGTAGTAGCAAGCTGTTGATAAAGGATCATAGTGTCATAAGAGAACAACGTTGTACAAAGACTTCAGATTAATAAAAACTAAACAATCAGATTTAATATTGATCACGGTCAAAGAAGGAATTAACACCTCTTTAATGCCACATTCTTTGTATGATATTATTCAATATGAAGCAATAAATCAGAGGACAAATTGAGAATATTGTCGCCACATTATTAACCATCTGCCGATGAATGCAATATCCAAGAAGCCACCGCAACATTCATTATATCGGGCCTTGTCTAAGCAGACATTGTAGAAAAACCTTGGGAATGCTTGTCACATGTATTGGAGATAGATGTTGGCAAAAGAAGTCATAAAAGATATTTCGAAGCAATTGATGAGCTCCACCGATAAGGAAGATTGGTAGCAATCAAGCGCATAAGATGGATTTTGATGTGAGGAATATCAAATAATGGTGCTAAATATCTTCAAGTCTTATCTACAACAATACTCATTCATGGAACATTTGCTAAGATACTTTTGTAACCAATGATTATCATTTTACAGAGTAGTGAATCTTGGAAGTATAAGAAAAGGAGAGATTAATTGTCGCTGATGTCAAAGACATGAACAACAGCGATTAACTAATGTACAACATGCGATTTTCTCAAAAGAGTTAATCTAATCATTAGTCGACCTTGTCAAGAAGTAATCGTTGTTTTAATAAATCAATTTCATTAAAGAATGTTAACTAAAAAATGTGACTAACCAACACCTATGAAATGGTACGATTGGAAATGGTGTGACCTTCCAAAACCGAAATTAATATCATTAAGACATTGCAAAAGGTGTATATTAAAAGTCTTATGAAACTAAATGGTGCGATTCAGAAATCAATAAATATTAAAAGTCATATTTTGATAAACTAAGTGGTGCAATCAATTCAAAAGACACATTGTTTACAAAGGTTGCATCTCTTGATACAAAGAGATCGATATAAAGATAAGATTCATTTCAGATTTGCAAGGGAGTGTGGATGGTTGTGTAAGATCAGAACAACAGAGTGTTGGAAGTGTGAAAATGAATATCATTTGAAGAGAAGATTAAGAAGAGAAAGAGCAGTGAAGTCTTGTGTCTCTTCATAGAAATATAGAGATAAAATAACATGAAGAATGAAAAATAAGGATTTATGGTATGGATTGAAAATTGAGTGGAGTTGAGTGATAAAGAAAAGATCAATACACAAGCAGAGGTATATGCAGATCTAAAAGAGACATATGCAGTTCTAAAAGAGGAATATGCATATTTCAAGGAGGAGATAAAAGCATGGCATAATGAAGCATTTTGAAGAGAATTTTTTAGAAGACCTGAAGAAATTT
The DNA here is from genome assembly GCA_007258455.2 of Sequoia sempervirens. Lineage (NCBI taxonomy): Eukaryota > Viridiplantae > Streptophyta > Pinopsida > Cupressales > Cupressaceae > Sequoia > Sequoia sempervirens. The sequence continues at coordinate 54,797 of VDFB02361011.1, forward strand.
TTGAGCAGAATTTATAGCAAATATATATCATATATGTGAGCAAATTTATGATGTTAATTTGATCTCATCTTGAGGGCAAATTTATGTAAGTTATGTGAGAGTTGTTTGTGAAGATTTCAAAGAAATATATTTGAGCAGAATTATCCATCATTCGTTGAAGAAGCAACATTGTAGGTGGAACATTGTTCTTGAAGTTTTATTTTTGCTAAGTTGGTGCTTGGCAAGTGGGGGTTGGTGCCTCCAGTAGGTTGGTGTCTATGAAATTTAAGAGTTGGTGCTCCTTGTAGGTTGGTTCCTACTAAATCAGAGATAGGAATTGATGCTCCTTGTGGGTTGGTGCCTACTAAATTGTGAAAGTTGGTGATTCAAATAGGTTGGTGCCTACATTCATTGTAAAGCTTATATAATTCCTAAAGTACATTATTTGTACCGTGGTTTTCCCCGTAAGGTTTTCCACATAAAATCTTTGTGTCAAATTGTTTATATTGTGATATTCTTGCATAGTTGATATTGTATTAGAGTTTAAAGTGGATAAAAGTTGAGAGGGTAAAAAGTTGTTAATATATTAATTCACCCCCCCTCTCAGTATATTTTGTGCTCTTCTAGGTCAACACGAGGTCAAATCCCATGCAACGTATTAGATTTTTAGAGATTCATTTATAGTCATGCCAAGATGACAAACTTTGGAAGTTAAATGAGGGAGACACATCAAAATCTTGACAACACTAATCTACAGGAAACATTATATTTTTAGAGATTCCTTTTCTATCATGCAAAGATGAAAAACTCTATAATTATGAAAAGAAACAAAAAACTTAAAATAAGACAAAAAAAAACTATAACATCTAATCAAAACAAGAAAGTAATCAAAGAAGTGAAACAAAAGAAAGGGGGTCCTTACTTTGCTAAGGAAAAAAGGATCATGTGTGCAAGGCACAATAAATGGTGACTCAAATGGGGAAATGTTCTAGATAATTTTAATTTAAAGATATAAAGGACAACTTATAATCTTTGTTTCATCACTAATGTGACAAAGGATTGCATGTAACATCCAATTTTAGACAACCCAAGTTTGTGCAAATGCGTTCATTCCCTGAGTATGATTAAAAACATGATTTTAGACTAGGTGATGAGTTACATGATTTTCTCTCATTTAAAAATGATCAAGGTTCCACTTTAGATATATGGTTAGTATTAAAACTTGATCACTAACCACTTAGACATCACCTTGCTACTTGTTGTTGGTATAAATAGGTACATTTCCTATCTAGTTACTTAGTGGGGTAAGTCCACTTAGGTCCTAGGAATATTTAAGTTGTTTAGATAAGATTTTATGTTTTTAGATTTTATTAAATATTAGAGTCCTAGGTCATTTAATGTTGACTCATGTCATTTAATTATGATATGACCATTTAATGTTGGTACTACATCACACCTTGTCTATATAAGCAAGTTTATTGTATACTTTTTAATATAACTCATCATCATATTTGGTAGATCTTAATATCAAGCAAGCTCATATTATTGCATACTCTCTTATAGAAGGCTTTCATTGTTTTTGTCGGCGATCCTAGAATAGAGCTAATTGTCAACTCCTAAATGGTATTAGAGCCAAGCCTTGAAAACTCCTCAAATTTGAGGGTAGAGCTATTGTTAGGGAGAGATCTGGGTGAATTTTAGTAAGGTTGAGTATGCTCTTCCCTTGCACCTGATGGTGATCTAGGGAATCAAAAAATTGAAAAACCCATTTATTGAGGGTTCCTCTTTGTGGGTTTTCATTGTAGGTTATTTTTGGAGCGTTTCAGAGGTGATTTGAGCTCACCATTAAGTCCAAGACATTTGAGAAAGTCAATATTGGGTTTCATTTCATCAAAATCTAACATTTTTTCCAAGTCTATGAGGGTTTCAAGTTGGGAGATGGTTACTAGATTCGAGAGGTAGCTAATTTTTTTAATCATTTTGATCCACTATTGACCTTGCCATTGCATTTGAAACACCCAAAAACCCCAAGAACATATGTCAAATCGTCAAAATTGGAAAAAATTTCCTTTGGCCCTTAGAGGTTTTTTCACTATATCATTGGCATAAATTCATATTATATAGATCTGTACGGTCCATACACAAGTCATACCATCTATGGCATCGGTGAAGGGTGCATTTGGCATGTGCAAATAATCATAGGTGGAATATTTTATACCTACATCACTCTACATACTATCTATATCGACGGTTGTCAACACAGTACCACAAGCAAGTATGGGGTCGACATTTTTCTTAATATTTTAAATATTAAATTTTGGTGTTTTTTCTTTTTAATTTTTTTGTAGCAACCAATTTTTGATAATGGTCTCATGCCAACCCCCAGATCCTAAGGCCCCCAACAATGGTGTGGGAATCCATCGTCTGCCATTAGGTTGTGCCACCTCACTTTATCGCCTGTTACTGCTCTATGAGCAATGCAAGTTTATTTTAAATCTTAAGTGCCCTTGATCTGTGTAGACAGTCATGTGGTGATTGTGATCTAGCCTTGTAGGGGCTTTAATTGGTCCCCCAAGTGCCCAAATTGGGCCTTTTAAATTATTTATTTTTTGCATATTTTTCATATTCACTAATTACTTGAACATACTATCTCTTGGAGAAGTTCTATTTGTGGGGGGGCTTCATTTTTAGTTGTGTTTCAAATTTGGGAGGTATCACATTAGTTTGATTCAGATGTTTATCTATTTTTGCACTTTTAGCACTTGTTCTAATGGTTGAATTAGGGTTTGAAGTCCTAACTCCATACATGGAAGGAAAGAACGAGGAAATTTCTTTGGTATAGGGGTTTGTGGTCCACCTTGGATGATGATTAGCCTAACTTTTTTCAAGAGAATATAAATGATTTTCTCATAGGACAAATGTTATGAGGCTATGGGTTCAAATGATTGTTATGCATGTTTCTAATAGTTTGTTCTTCCATATTGAGGAATGTACTACTCCTAGACAAGTTTGGGATAAGTAAAAGGAATTATTTGGTTCAATTAGTGGCATTCATGCTATGTAATTAGAGGCATAATTGGCATCACTTTTCATAGATTCTTTTAACACCACTGAAGACTATTTGGGAAAATTTAAATTATTAAGGTCTTAATTGGTTGGTTGTGGTAAACATAAAATGGATAAGAAATGCATATTCTTCATTTTGTCTAAGTTGAAAGGTTCATTTACACACTTCCCTACTTCCTTTTATGCTACAATGGATGGATTAGCTGATTCATTTGTCATACCTTTTTTTAATACATTTTGTGATAGGTTGACTAGGGAACAAGCTAAACTTAGTCAACATGGTACACACTCTAAGAATCATGCTTTTATTGCATCTTCACCTAAAGGTAAAGGAAAGAATAAGTCAAAACCTAAGATAGAATCTTGTGATACACCCACCTCTCCTGGAGAGGATAAAACTAAGAAGGAAAAACCCAAGTGTGGTTATTATAACACACCTAGACATGGTGAAAAAAAATTCTATAAAAAAGAGTTAGATGAAATGAAGCAAATTCTAAAAGAACATAATTTTTTTTTCCTTCCAAATCTACAAGTTCACCTTCTTCATCTTCTACACACATAGGTACCATAGGAAATGCTCATGGGAGTGATAAAGCAAAAGATACTAAGATTAAGGGTCACGCTCTTGTTGTAACAAATGTTGAACAGTCTAGAGATTATATTCTTGAATCAAGAACCTCACATCATATATCAAGACAACCTCATAAGTTTTCATCCTTGAAGCATACTTCAATCATGAAGATATTGATGGCTAAAGGTGTTTACTTGGATGTCTTTTGTAAAGGAGTTGTTGATGTACCCAATGGTATTTTTCATGATGTTCTTTGCATTCCTAATGTTTGGTATGCTCTTCTTTTAGTATATCAAATAGCACATACTAGTAAATCCATTGATTCCACTCCTTATTAAGTTTACATTCATGATTTACATGCTAGGCATCTTGTTGTAGTGGGTAGGGCTGACCATAATGCAAATATCTACACATTTTCTCATTTTATTCCTGATGAGGACTGCTCTCCTAGATCAAGTGTGGATAGTTGTTTAAATGGTGGTTTTGGGGGCTTTTTGAACCTCCTTGTTTATCATCCCTTTGATGAGTTTCTATCATATCCTACTTCAAATTTAAGTTTTGAATTGGTTCCTAAGACTTCAAATGAGGACATATTTTGTTTTCTAGATTTTCCTTTGCAGGATGGTTTCATAAAAAGTATATCAAATTTAGTTTTTCATTCCTCTTTTACAAATTTAGAGGACATGTTTGAGGGGGCCACTCTCCTCTTTGATCATGCATATTCTTTGGAGGTTTCTCTTGAGTTTCCATATCCTTTGTCTTCTTCCTTGATTGGGTCACACCTAATTTTATTGAGACGTCTTCAGAGACACTTGATGAATCTTTAGAGATATCATTCATGAGGCTTCTTCCCTCTTTCTTCATCATGGAGATGAGGTTGATTCAACATTGGCTATTGGATTTCTTTCTTCCCAAGGGGATACATGTTTTTCAGTATTGGATTCTCTTTTGTCTTTAGACTTTCTTCAATGGTTGTGAAGCTACTTCATTATGGCGAGGCTATGTGGTCTCTTTCTTTCCCTCTTATGGGGGACATTTGTAATGTATACATGTGATGGATGTTGTACTTGGGGGGTATCATGTAGTCCTCCATCTTTCATCACTTGATTGTATCTTTTCTCTCTTTTGGAGAGGGGTTTTTTCCAATGTGGTTTTTCTCATTTTCTCCATTTATGAGAGAATACATTTGCATTTGTACATGGATACCTAAAATGTCCTTGTTGTTAGGACCCATCGTTGCATCCTTGCATCATTTGCATAATAATGGGTTCTCCCTAAGTTGAACTTAAGGGGGGGTGTTGGTGTAAATAGGTACATTTCCTATCTAGTTACTTAGTGGGGTCCTATTTACATATTATGTCCACTTAGGTCTTAGGCATATTTAAGTTGTTTAGATAATTTTTTATCTTTATAGATTCTATTAAATATTAGAGTCCTAGGTCATTTAATGTTGACTCATGTCATTTAATGCTGGTACTACATCACACCTTGTCTATATAAGTAAGGCCATTGTATACTTTCTAATATACCTCATCACTATATTTGGTAGATCTTAATATCAAGCAAGCTCATATTATTGCATATGCTCTTGTAGAAGGTTTTCATTATTTTTGTAGGTGGTCTTGGAACAGAGCTAATTTCCAGCTCCTGCACTAATCAAATATCAATATTGCAAATGAAGTTATCCCTATGATTCCACTAAAATTGTAGCTCTATTTCCAATTGAGTGTCCATAGCCTTGGTATAGATTATTTGAATCACACAAAATGTTGAGTCTTCTATATATATCTTTCATATCTTCTATATTTTTTTCTTTGTCTTTTTTTTTCCTCTTTTTTCTCTTTCTTTGATCTCAACTCACAAGAAATTAATCTTGTTACTAGGTTAGGAGTCATAGTAGTATCCCAAGACAAAGAAATTCATATTTTTCACTCAACACCTAACTACAACTATGAATCCCAACAACCCAATAAATATTAAGATGTATGGATATATAAATTTCCTAAACAATTTCAACATAAAATAATTTTCTAGACTTCAAGCAATATAAATACCCCCACTTGGACACAACTAGTATGAACCCATTACGAAACCAAAGTCATCAACCACACAACCATGAAAAACCCAACAACCTTGGTTGGAGCATGTAATATCCCACTCATTTTCACTAAAGTACCTTATGAGAAAAGTAAGAACCTAAAAACATAAATAAAAGCAAATGACTAAGGAAAATTAAAATCCCAACCACAAAACAAACACGAAAAAATAAAAAATGAGAAAATAAAACCTAAATACAAAATGAGGAGTAGGGAAAGTTTATCCTCTTGTCTCAAAAGAAATTTTTGAGAAATTTCCCATAGATAGGAAATGCGATAGCCTCACTAGTTTAATTGCACAACCTAAAAGTGTTCTCCTATGATTTCAAAAACATGAAAGTGCTTAATCATAACCTGCCAAATTTAGCATGTTCTCCTTTCCTTTCATGGGCTTATCCCACATCAAGAGAATAAAAAATTGAAAAATCCTTAACATTATCCCTTTTATCAAACCATTTTTTACCACACCCTAGTGTTTAACAAAGTTTTATAGGGAAACATCTCCTTTTTCTTCTAGTTCTAGCAAATTCAAGTGTCCACCCTCAATCTTATCATCCATATTCATGTAATATTTTATAAATTACAAGGTATAATCTTATAATTTATAGGGAGAACAAGATCTTGACCATACACCAAAGACAAGGGAAAGTATCTAAGGTAGAATTGACTCCAATCCTATCAACGCATAAAGAAAAATTTAATTGTATATGCTAGTCTCTAGGATTCTTATCCAGTAATTTCTTAATAATATTAATCAAAATATTATTCATAGATTCGACAACTCCATGACCTTGATGGTAAAAATTGGAAGAATAATTCAGCATTACCTTGTGATTATAAGCCCATTCAGTGAGCTAAAAGGAATAAAATATAGGGCCTTTATCGTATACCAAAGTTAGGCTTCCCAAACTTCATCATAATGTGCTTCTCAAGGAAATTGATGACAACCTCTATGGTATAATTATTGAAAGATTGAGCTTCCATATATTGTTAACAATAGTATGTTACCATAACTATGAATCTATGATATGCAAAATAATTTTGGTTAATTATTTAATAAAATCAATGCCCTATTAGGCAAAAGGACAAACCTTAATAACTACTTATAAGAGCATATCAAGGCTCTTTTCTTTGTGAGATGAAGTTTGGTGGATGTGTCAAATTCTAACATATTCTTGTGCATCTTTGAAAACATGTGGTCAATAGTACCCAACTCATAGAATTTGATGAGTTGTGGCAACTCCAAAACTATGACTAGTATTAAACTTTCAATAAAAAATTTCTCATACTTGAGCTATCTCTTCTTTACTCAATCATATTAGATGTATTCCTTCATTATTATTCTTAGACATGACTCCTTATTTAATCATGAATGCAATGTACATAGCTCATTGGAATGTTTCTAAAGTATTGACTAAATTGAAATGGCATCCTCTTATAAGAAAATATCCTCCATTTGGTAGTGAAAGCCATATTGATCCTATCCTCATATTTTACGAGCACCTAATTATAAACATAATTTCCATCTAAGAAGGATGGCATTTGAGAACCACTCACTATCTATAATACTTCATCAAGATTTAGTAAAGGTTAATTATCATTTTCTAAATCCTTATTTAAATTTTTAAAATTGACATAAAATCTAATTTATCCATTCTTAGTATGGATAGGGACTATATTTTCTACCTATTGACCTTATCATGCCCATCATAGATAATTAACTATATTTATTTCCTAATGGTTCTCCCTTGGTCAGAGTTTGCATGTGTTATTCTTAGTTATCTCCCATGTGCTTATTATGTATTGGAAGTTATAAGGTCCCAAAAAAATATAAGTGTGGGGATTGTGATATTTAAATTCCCGAGTATATGCAAGTTGTCATAATTTCATACATTCTCTTACCTATAAACCATTCCATTAATCCCTCAACCCAATCCTTTGTATGTCCTTTGTGCACCAAGGTTTCATACATTGGTTTCCCTAGGGGCCATTTTATTGGCACCCCCAACTTCTCACCCCTAACTCCTTAAATTATTTATTTTAGTCCTATAAGGATACTAGACTCTCATATCTAGGTATGTCATTCCTTCAAACTCCACCTTTTCTACCTTTCCTTGTCAATATTTTAGATCTCCATCTTGAAATCCCTTTCACACATTCCCCACTTTATCCCTTGCTTTTATTGGTGTCTTTGGCATTACCTTCCTAATACAGTTTTCCCTTCAAGCCCTAACTTCCCAACTATTTTATCTAAGTACCTTTTGAAGTCAAATTTCATCCATCCCTTTGCCCAAGTAACTCTCTGTATTTTTTATTCCCAAATTTTGGTGTGAGCAAAAAATGTGGGGATACCCCTAATATGGTACATGGTTTTTGGTATCCCCAAACTTTGATCTCAACACTTTTTGACATATTATCTTATTGGGCTCATGAGTGTAGAGTCTAAACTAATGTATTGTAAACTTGGTAGAACCTACACAATTCAGAGGTATATCTGACTGAATATTCCACTCAAAATTATAAAGACTACATTAAAATGTCAACCCAAGGTTTGTAAAATTTTGATGGTGTTGCACTGTATGTACCTTTAGAGAATCAAGACTACCTAAGTTAGCCTATTCAAGATGTTCTACTTGCTGAAAACTTATAGAATTGCAAAATAGTAAAAGAAAAAAACTAGCGCTAATGGCTACGAGTGCATATAGCTTAACCTATAACTAAACTGCTGCTAATAAAATATTACTATATCAACTCAAAACTAATCAAAACTAACAACTAAACTTATTCTAACCTCCAGAGTACTACTGGTTAACCAAATACATGCATGCTCATGAACATTAATTACTAATAATCAAAGTATGAGATTTTAATTCAACTTGCATGTAATTCATGAAGTAATAATAAACAAAAAAACAACTACTAAACAGAAATAAATAACTATAAATGAAGTGAAGAACAATTACCTTGAGTGGCTTGCTCAAGTGGTTGTTCTCACTTAACTAGAACCAAATCTAACTATTAGATTCTATGCATCCGTGTGAAATTGACTTCATTCATTGCATATCACAAAAGATTACATAAAAACGTCTTCACAAATTGTATTCAATGAAAATCATTATGAATAACCATCATGTCTATAGATAACTAAAACTAAAAAACAACTGATAATGAAATACTAAAATCAACTAACTTATCTAAGGACTCAACCATCGGCTATATACAAGCACAAGGGAGTCTTATTCTAAGAAAAAAACTAACTGCAATCATTTACTTCCACTCTTAAATATCAGAGCATATAGTTAAGATTGAATTGTTCAAACCATAACTAAAAAGAAAGAAGAATCCTAGTAGAACTAAAACTTTGTAAAACAGAATTGCATGTAGAACACACAAACATTTATCAAAATACTATTAGCAAAAGAGTTCTTCTTCTTCAACACTTTATTAACTTCTTATAATGATGTACGTTCAATCTCCACCATGTGTCTTCAAACAATAGTTATTGCATTCAACTTAATCTAGAACTTCCCATGTTTTGTTGTCCCAGTCTTCCTTTTGTTGTGGGTTATAGCTTTCAGTTGTGACATGCTACAATTCCTCCTTGGCTGCAAAAATTTTAATTCACAAAACATGTGCACAAGACTAACTACCATAATTAAAACATAGAATTTCATCCACATTTCATGCATACTCACATATAAACAATGCAATACTATTATGTCATAACCATATTTCCATTACTATGATTTAGGTCCAAGTCTGTATAATAATTATGAAAAGATACCATAATATAGGAGTATTTTCTGAAAGGTGTATCTAAAAGTATCTAAAAGTATGCATAAAAGCAACATAAAATAGGCTAATAAAGAAACCCATCATTCCTCCCAACTACACTTTTTCTTGTCCTCAAGTAAAACACTAGGGGTAGAGATTATATTGCAAGTAATTTTACTAAGGTCCATAAAAACATCAAATCCATGGATTTGTTTTAAGTATAAACCCCTGTAAGCTACAAGTTGCCACATTCTAGTATTCCCAGCTCTCTCACATTCCTCACCTTTCTCCCCAATTCAATATGGAACTAGATAGAGTAGCATAGGTGGGTGAAATGTGAGTGGTACCCAGTAAATACCTATGTCAACACCAATTTTCATGTATTTGTGTATCCTTTCAAGCATGTATGTCAACCCCTGTAAGCTGCAAGTTGCCACATTCTAGTATTCCCAGCTCTCTCACATTCCTCACCTTTCTCCCCAGTTCAATATGGAACTGGATAGAGTAGCATAGGTGGGTGAAATGTGAGTGGTACCCAATAAATACCTATGTCAACACCAATTTTCATGTATTTGTGTATCCTTTCAAGCATGGTGGTGAAATTATAGATGGAATGAGGTTCCTTTCTCTACAATTCTGGAGCCAAGCTATTCCATCTGCTCTGCATATAACTGTAGCATTGCTGACCCAAACCTACAACTAATGTTTGCATTATTTTGTAATCTGATATCCTTAGTTTCATAATTTTCTTTCCCACACCTTTATGATCCAGGAGTTCCAACCATTCATCTATGATTGCATCAGGGTTTTTAGATTCTTTCCTTATGGGGAGAGAAATTGGTTTCTCCCTCTCCTCATATTCTTCCATTATTTCACCCCTGAGTTGTTCATTTCTATAATAATATGCAAGTTCCCTTACCTAGAGATCCCCTACAAATATTAGAGGATTCCACTCTGTTTCATCTGGCACCACATAATTGTGTAAATAGTATTCACACAACTAATCTTTCTCCTTAGGTGTAAAATCAACAAAAACATTAAGAAACTCAAAAAATTTGCTCATCCCAACCGATTGATTACTAATTAGCCTATTGAACTGAAAACTTAGAATTTTTTCCTATAGAAATAATGCATATGTCCTCACTAGAGGTCTGCATCTTATGATATGTGCAACTTTTTCAGCCACTTCTTCTAACCTAACTGTTGATCTTCTTAATTCCATATCTTTCTTCTCCAGCTCCTTAGCATGTTCTTCAATCAAAATTTCTTTCTCCTTCTTCCATTTTTCCTTTCCTTGTGCAAACTCATTAATCACTCTCCATAGCTGACAACCAAGTGACAAGGTGGTATGGTGAATTGGAGTTCTTATGGGAGAAGTTTTTTGATCTGGTACCACCAGTTCTCCATCCCCAGTCTTAGCTATGGCCAATTGTGCCAACAAATCAAGTTTAGTACCATGGCCATATGTTTGCAATTTTTCCTCCATTTCTTATGTTTTTATTTCCCTTTCCTTGTCCTTATTTTCACAGCTCTGCACTAACTCTTCTAAGTGTTTGATTCTATCCAAGGCATTGTAGAGCTCCTTCCTAACATTTCTTTCTTCTATATACATTTCCTCTATTTCCATGAACTACTTATTACCTCCCCCTTCATAGTCCTCATAGGTAGAACTTTCTAGGGTTTTCTTCCATGTTTCCTTAGCAACAAACACATCCTCTAATTCTAAATTAGAAGTAGTAGACTATGGACACGAAAAAAGTAACCCTTCTACTTTTTCTTGTTTTTTCCCTCCTTGTGCTTAATTGGCTTGATTTTTCCATGATTTAATGTTGTAATTAGGTCTTGAATCTTTATGAATCATTAGGTCTTTATGATGTCTTGTAAAGGTGTTGTGAAGTGTTGTGATACATTTTCACACTTTTCTAGACTCTTCTTATTATAATTCACCTACATACCTCCTTCTTATCACTTACCAAGTTTTATTTTAAAGTGTTGTGAAGTCTTGTAACAAACTTTCATGCTTTTCTAGACTTATCATTAACAAATACACCTTTCTTATGCTTTATTTGGCCCCTTTATGCTCTTACAAGCCTTAATTAAGTATATTTTTTAATATAAACCTGACAAACATCATTTAAGACAACTTAATTTTTGACACCCATTCACACATGCCTTGAGTGGGACCCATTCGCTAGTAGGGGTGAATGAGTCCCTCTTGGCAAAAAAATCAAAATAAATTCAAATTACTGGCAGATTTTTATTCCTAAAGACCTAAGGTTAGCTTGTGATGTTGTATTTTTAGGAAATTTGGGCATAATTGTGTATACATATATGATTTTCCATTCATTTTAACCCCCCATTCATCCATTCACTCATTCATTCAAGTATTCATGCATTCATCATAGCATTCAAGCATTCTAGCATTCAATCAAGCACTCAAGCATCTTGGAGCAGCATATCTTCAGACTTCAACATCAAGGGTTTGGTGATTTTATGACATTGCATGTTATTTATTCATTATTATCTCCTTATTTCATTTCATTATCAAGGGTTTGATTACCAAATTGGAGTTTGACCAAGGCAAAACCCTATACTCTAACCCTTAACCCTTTTCCCCCTCTTTTCATGTGTGTTTGTAGGTCTTGTAGGTAGATTTTTCAAAGAGAAAGGTGTCAAAAAGGTGTTGTAAATTCATCAAAGTCATCAAAGTCAACTTAGCCCTATTTGAAGCTTGGAGAATACTTTCCCGTCAGATTTTCCAAATTAGGATCTGGCAAGCTATCAAGCAAAAAAGTGCAGACCAAGACCCACAAATTTGACCCTTGACTTTTTAGAATTTTGCAGGTGGAATAATTCACCATCTGTGGCAAATGAGTCCCACTGCCAAGCTAGAAAAAAAGTGTTTTTTGAGGTTTTTTGTTCTCGACATCCCGAAACCTGTTCCCGTAGTTTTTACTAGAAATAGGACTAATTCACCATTTGTGGTGAATGAGTCCCAATGGGCTTCAACACTAATCTTTGCAGCATTCCAAAACCTTTCAACATCATCTGTCAGCCTTCAGGTGCACCTCATTCAGTTTCATCAAATTATGTTCTTGTTTGTTCATGTTTTTAGTTCTTTTTGCATACAACACTGTGTTTTTAGACAAGTAGCATTTCTTAGTTTAGCATTAATAATCACCTTTCTTTTTTAGTCTTTTGCATTTAGATCATCTCATCTAGGAATATTGCATCCATTTTGTATTAATATTGAATGTATACATTACATTTTGGCCATCTTTCTCCTTTTAGGTGAAAAACCCTAGAAATTCTAGAAAGACCCTTGGAAGCCAAAATCTTTGTTTACATTTTGGTGAACCTGACTTTAGAACATTTCTACTTCTGATTTCAAGTACATTTACACCTTAGGGATAGTTTTCATCAACATTGCATTAGGTTTTGCATTGTTTTACATCCTAGGGTTTTCAAAATTGCATTAGTGAAAAGATCATATAGCTTTTGCAATCATTTAAAAACACTAAAATTTTGCATCTACATCATAGTTTTGCATTAGACACTCTAAAAAGAATAAAATTCATCTTAAATTTTCTGAAAATTTTCAAAAAATCATCCTTGGACTCATTGCCACCCTGGATGAATTCTAAGTCTAGTTGCATATTTTGCACTATAATTTTTGTTACTTTTAGCACATTTTTTGCATTTCTATTTTTTGTTATTGTCTCTCTATTATAGTTTCCAGATTAGTTGTTTCTTGCATTTTGTTTGCTTTCATACATTTGCATCATGGATTTTTGCTTTAATAAGTTCTGGATGTCATTAAAATCTCTAATGGACATGTTAAATTGTGTCTTTGGAACTGATCCTAATGACCTTGAGCTTTCTCATGCTCCTTCAACTCCTCATGAATGTCCTCCTCATGTTGTTGACATCATTGGAGAAGATGATGATAGCATAAATAAGTTCTTAAATGAATACCTTGACAACCTCAAAGCCAATGCATCCCTTTATCCATCCATGAAACAATCAGACCTTCCTACTCTATCACCTCCTAATATGTTTGGGTATTTACATATTGAAACAAATAAAGGACCTAAGCTCCCTCCAACAGGTGGACCTATTTCTTCTACACAACCAACTCCTCAACCATTCTGTGATCACAAAGTCACTAGTACTCCAATCAACCTTGAAGAAACTTATGGCAAAGGCTTTACCATCTTAAGCAAACAAGGATGTGACAAAAATTGAGCATAACATTCATCAACTGTTAGAACAAAATCCAAAAGATGAAAACACAACTGGGTTATGCTATCAAGATCCTCCTCATGACAACAAGCCTCCTTTAGCATATCAGAGACTTCGTGATGAGGGAACAATTATCTTTTCTTCCCATCCCAATTTGAATGTTCTCCTTCCACGTGAACAACCCTTTCCTGATTCCAATGACAAGGATGATAGGATCCCTATGGGTCCTCTTCCTCCTTCAATTCATGAAAAAGGTGAATCTAGTAAACGAAAACAACCTTACAAATTGAAAAAACTAAAGTTTCCTCTTCATCCACCACCCGAATGTGAAAGGAAATTGCAAATACTTTTAAACATAGGTCTCATCCTATTACCACCTATGAATAAGCTGGTAATATGTCCTAAAGATTCCAATGTACCCTATTGTAAATACCATTGTGTTCTTGGACACCACATTGATGAATGTTGGACATTGAAGGAAATACTGAGTAAGTACCACTTTGATGACACTGACTACTATCCCATTATCCCCTAGTACACTTTTCCACACCTCATCATGCAAAAGTTGTACAATCTTCCATTCTCACTATTGCATGACCTTTCCCATCACCTATCTCAGCTCATTCTCACCTTTCACTCAGTGGGGGAAATAATTTCTTAGCCTTGTCCTAGTAATTCATTTGTCCTTGTCCCCTAGCTACGTTTTTCACCTTTCACTTATCTTGATTGAGAATGGGAGGTGGATGACTCATTTGATGGTCGACTTGCCTTTGCATTACTAGTATTTTTCTTTTCTTTTGTGTTTGTATGTGTGTATTGTGTTCCCCCCGTGACATGACATTTGTTGTTCTCTCTCTCTTTGTGCACTTCCTCTATTTGTACCTTCATTCTTCTATATGTCGTACATTGCTTTCACTTTTCACTTTTGTTTAGTGTTTTCCTTTTAGAGATGATGCAAAGCATTGAGACGCCCTATGTCTCTTCCATGTTGACCCAAAAGGTCTTTCTATTTCCTTATTTCACTTTTTTTTTGTGTTTTCCTTTTGGGGATGATGCAAAAGCATTGAGATGCCCTATGTCTCTTCCATGTTAACCCACAAGATTTTTTTATTTTCTTTTTCACTTTTTTTTTGTGTTTTCCTTTTGGGGATGATGCAAGGCATTGAGGCTGCAATGTCTCTCTCATGTTGACCTAAAATATTTTTCATTTTAATTTACTTGTGTTTTCCTTCTGGGGACAATGTAAAGCATTGATACATCCTATGTCTCTTCCATGTTGACCCAAAATAGATCTTTCTTTCTCTTTTGTTTTCGCTCTCTTTGTGTCATTCTTCTAGTTCTATGTGTATTTGGGGAATGATGATAGTTCCAAGCTCTTTAACCAAAACATTGCAGCAATGAACATATTGACCCCAAATCCATAGATCCCTTATGTGTTTTGTGTGTTCTTTTTTGGGGGAAACCCCTCTTTCTTTTTTTCCTTTTTCATTTGCATTACACAGCCTTACTTGGAAACGTATGACTTGGCATAGGGACTTTCCAAGTTGGATCTCATGTCTTCTTTCTTGTTTGCATTTTTCATTTTCTACTTTAAATTAATTACTCACAGAATAGTATGTAGCAATTCCTTTAAAGTGGGGGCATACATTGGCATTATTGACTTTGCATTTTTCCTTTTTCTTGGTTCTTAGTGCAGCCTTGTTACTCCATACGATGTGTTTTGTTACTTTGTGGATGACATTGGGTATAGTGTCCTTCATAAGTGTGATCTCTCTTAGCATATTACATTCCTCTTAGTGGTCTAATGCAACACATTGCATCCCCTAAGTTGCAAATATTCCATTATTTGATTGATCCTCTCTTGGAGACATTAGATACAATGTTCCCTAGGTTATAGACCTCGTATGAACTAAGCAAGACTCATTTGAACATTTATTTTGCATGTTGAATTTTTCATTTACATGTTCACCTTGCATAACGTAGCTTGCATGCCTGTGGTGTCATTGCATTTGTTCATGAGTTCTAAGCATACAAAGCTTTTCTTGTCTCATGAAGCACGAGACGACATTTTCCTTTATGGCACCTTATTAAATTTATCAAGAGGTATAACTTTAGTATGGTTGAGTGGGAAGCCCATTCTAAGGCATGACTTTTCCCCATAGCCACCTGTGTGTTTGTGAGTACATACCAATTGTGAGTGTATGTTTCTCACCTTTTGTGCCTTCTCACCTGGTGGACAGCCATGAGTCTTGTTGCCCCTGAGTGAATATGCTTTTTCTTTCCAAACAACCTAGATCTGACCCACAACGGGCTGGAAAAATGATCAAAGCTTGATTTGACTTTCTTTCAACTCCTCTCTTTCACTCCTTTTCATCACTATCATGTGTGTTCCTTTGTGCTTATGATTGGTTTGCCATGGGATCTTGATAATGGGGGCTTGATCATCCCTCTTGATTGTTGTTGTCTCATCTCACCAAGCACTAGTACATTCTAACCCCTCTTGATTGCATGTTCAACTACTTTAGTGTGAGTTTGAAGCAAGTTCATCCCCTCACTAAAGTGGAGGCTAATTGTGGACACAGAAAAAGTAACCCTTCTACTTTTTCTTGTTTTTTCCCTCCTTGTGTTTAATTAGCTTGATTTTTCCATGATTTAATGTTGTAATTAGGTCTTGAATCTTTATGAATCATTAAGACTTTATGATGTCTTGTAAAGGTGTTGTGAAGTGTTATGATACATCTTCACACTTCTCTAGACTCTCCTTATTATAATTCACCTACATACCCCCTTCTTATCACTTACCAAGTCTTATTTTAAAGTGTTGTGAAGTCTTGTAACAAACTTTCACGCTTTTCTATACTTTTCATCAACAAATACACCTGTCTTATGCTTTATTAGGCCCCTTTATGCACTTATAGGCCTTAATTAAGTATATTTTTTAATATAAACCCGACAAACATCATTTAAGACAACTTAATTTCTAACACCCATTCACAAGCCTTGAGTGGGACCCATTTGCCAGTAGGGGTGAATGAGTCCCTCATTGGCACAAAAATCAAAATGAATTCAAATTATTGTTGGGTTTTTATTCCTTAAGACCTAGGTCGGCCTGTGATGTATTTTTGAGAAATTAGGGCATAATTGTGCATAAATATATGATTTTCCATTCATTTTAACCCCCTATTCATCCATTCACTCATTCATTCAAGTATTAGTGCATTCATCATAGCATTCTAGCATTCTAGCATTCAATCAAGCACTCAAGCATCTTGGAGTAGCATATCTTCAAACCTCAACATCAAGGGTTTGGTGAGTTTATGACATTGCATGTTATTTATTCATCATTATCTCCTTATTTCATTTCAATATCAAGGGTTTGATTACCAAATTGGGGTTTGACCAAGGCAAACCCCTATACTCTAACCCTTAACCCTTTTTCCCCTCTTTCCAGGTCTTGTAGGCAGATTTTTCAAAGAGAAAGGTGTTGAAAAGGTGTTGTAAAGTCATCAAAGTCATCAAAGTCAACTTAACCCTATTTGAAGCTTGGAGGACACTTTCCCATCAGATTTTCTAGATTCAGATTTGGCAAGCTATTAGGCAGAAAAGTGCAGACCAAGACCCACAAAGTTGACCCTTGACTTTTCAAAATTTTGTAGGTGGACTAATTCACCATCTGTGGCAAATGAGCCCCACTGCCATGCTAGAAAAAGTGTTTTTTGAGGTTTTCTATTCCCGACATCCCAAAACCTGTTCGACAGTTTTTACTAGAAACGGGACTAATTCACCATATGTGGTGAATGAGTCCCAATGGACTTCAACACTGATCTCTATAGCATTCTAGAACCTTTGAACATCAGCTTTCAACCTCTAGGCACACCTCATTCAGTTTCACCAAATTATGTTCTTGCTTGTTCATGTTTTTAGTTCTTTTTGTATACAACACTATGTTTTAAATAGCATTTCTTAGTTTAGCATTAATAATCACCTTTCTTTTTCAATCCTTTGCATTGAGATCATCTCAGCTAGGAATATTGTATCCATTTTACATTAATATTGAATGTATACATTGTGTTTTGGCCCATCCTTCTCCTTTTAGGTGAAAAACCCTAGAAGTGCTAGAAAGACCCTTGGAAGCCAAAATCTTTGTTTGCATAGACATGTATCTCCTCCTTTTTATAGGTATATTTACATTTCCAGGGATATCTCCCTTCCCTTTAGAGTCTGTCTCTACTAACATGACACCTTCCTCCTTTTATTCTTTGCTCTTTTCCTCTTCTTCAGGTTTCTCTACATTTCCCCTCATGACACCTTGTCTCTTTAATCTTCCTAAATGTCTAGGTGTAGGTTTCTCCTTAACATCCTTCTCTTTTTTAACACCCTTTTTCTTCTTTTGAACATCCTTCTTCTCCTTTTCTATTTTAGAAGGTGTGGATGATGTGGATGTACTGCCTCTTCTACTCTTGGGTCTTTGTGATTTTCAAGAAGATGGAATTTCCTCAATTACAGGTGACCTAGACTTTGGCTCATTATGTTCCTCATGCTCACCTTGGCTACAGGTAGGTGATTTCGTAGGTGATACATGAGGATTTTCTCTTACAGGTTCATCTTGTGGCTCTAAATTCTTAGGTACCACAAGTGCATCCAGTAAACTATTAATATCTTCACATTCCTTAAAATCTTCCTAGTTTACTTGTGGGTCCTGAATCCTCAAACTTCTTTTTACCAGTAAAGCAATCAAATAGTAGTGTGATGGGGCAGTGTTGTGCTTTTTTTCCTTTGATACTATGATGCCATTCTTTTCAACATGTTATAAATAAAATTTGTCACATTTACTAGCTTATTGTGTCGAAGGTGACTAAGTAATTTAAAATGTATTGTATACAAGAGATTTTTCCTACCATCATAGGTAAGATATCTAACAAAAAAGGAATCACAATTATCCCATAACCATGGAAGAGAGAGCCTCTTTGTACCTTGTTAAGATGAGTCCAAATTCTCTCCTCGTTCACAAAATTCCTCTCTAGCTACACCTACATCTGCACTTATTGGAAACTTTGCTCTAGTTCTAGGTAACCCAGAAACTTGTGATATGGCAACCTCAAATCCATCCACTAATAGTCCTTTCACCATTGATTCATCATGTTCCAATGTGGCTACAAACCTTCTTGTCATATCATTGTTGAATTCTATTAATTTCAAGAAATAGTTAAGCCAGCCAACTCTGCTAAAAATAGGTAAGACCATTGTATCTTCCAAAATTTTCTTATGAGCCGATGACTCTCTCCTAATAACATTTCCTCCCATTATGACTCTTCTTTACTATGATCAATGTGTTTAACCTTTGAAAATTTAGCTCAATTCACTCCACCACCTTCAAAACCCTTCTCCTTACTGTTGTTCTTCCTATACTTTTGCTACCATACCATAACTGCAACTCCCCTTCTTAGTATCAACTTAATTTGAGCTCACAAATAGGTTCTAGGTTCGACTCTAGTTTGTAATTAGCTCAAGTTCTTGGGATTGGGAATTGGAAATTGCAAGTATCATCAAAAAGTAGGTATAATTTTTAGGAGGTTTTTTTCATGTCGTATATATCTATTGTATTTGACTTGGGTGGCATATTTCAAAAAAAAAAACATTTGATTTGGGTGGTGGATTTTGAAAAAACTAGTTGAGTTGTACCCTGCCCCCAACTTAATGGTTGAAGTGATTGTATATTCTAAACTAATGTGTTGTAAACTTGGTAGAACCTACACAATTCATAGGTTTATCTAAGTGAACAATCCACTCAACATTACAAAGACTACATTAAAATGTCAACCCAAGGTTTGTAAACTTGTGATGGTGCAACATTATATATTTCTTTAGAGACTCAAAACTACCTAAGCTATCCTATTCAAGTTATTCTACTTGTTGGAAATTACAAAATTGCATAATAGTGAAAGAATAAGCCAAAACTAATGCCTATAGGTACCTACAGCTAAAACTGTAACTGAACTACTACTAATGAAATATTACTGTATAACCTTAAAACTAATCAAAACTAACAACTCAGCTAATTTAACCTCAATATTACTACTAGTTAACCATTACATGAATTTTCATGAACATTCATTACCAATAAGCAAATTATTAGATTCTATTTTAACTTGCATATAGTTCATGAAGTAATACTAAACATAAAACAACTATCTAAACAAAGATAAACAACCAAAAAATGAAGTGGAGAATAGTTACCTTGAGTGGCCTACTCAAGTGGTTGTTCTCACTTAACTGAAACCAAATCTAACTAATAGATTCTACACATCTAGTGAAATTGACTTCATTCATTGCATATCATGAAAGATTACATAAGATCTTTTTCAAGGATTGTGTTCAATCATTTTGAATATCCATCATGTCTTGAAACTGAAAATAATTGATAATGAAGAACTAAAAACCAACTAACTTATCTAAGGATTCAACCATCAGCTATATACAAGCTCGAGGGAATCTTATTCAAAAGCAACAACTAACTGCAATCATTAACTTCCACTCCTAGATATTAGAGCATACAGTTAAGATTGAATTATTCAAAACCATAACTGAAAAATAAAGAAGAATCTGAATAGGACCGAAACTCTTGTAAAACAAGGTTGTATTTAAAACACACAACATTTGTAAAAATCCTATCAATAAAGGAGTCCTTATTTTCCAGTGCTTATTAACTTTTTATAATGATGCACATTCAATCTCCAGCAGGTATCTTCAACAATAGTTATTACATTTCAGCTTAATCTGGAACTCCCTTGTTTTTGTTGTCCAAGTCTTCCTTTTTTGTAGGTACAGTTTCCAACTGCTACGTGCTACAATTCCTCCTTGGGTGCAAAAATTTTAATTCACAAAGTATGTACACAAGACTAACTACCATAATTAAAACATATAATTTTATCCACATTTCATGCATTCCATCATATAAACCATGCAATACTATTATGTCATAACCATATTTCCATCATTATATTTTAGGTCCAAGTCTACATAATAGGTATGAAAAGGTAGTATAATACAGGATTATTGTCTGGAAAGTATATCTATAAGTGTTTGAAAGTAGGTATGAAAGTAACAGAAGATAAGCTAATAACTAGACCCATTAGTGACCTCACTTCAACTCGTGATTGGGAAGTGGTATCATTAGAAAGTATGAAAATTAATGGGATGAATATTTCACATGCATAATTTAATATGAAAGACATAATGAAAGTTTAAAGAAATCTATGGGAGTTATGATAGAATACCTTGTGTACCAAATGAAAGAGACTAATTGATCATCACACGTGTAAACTAAATAACATGTATCTGGAATATAACTTGATGTGATCGGAAATACCTACAGGTGAATGAAGTGTGAGGTGGCAGATGTAGGGTTATAAAGTGGATTAGATGGATAATAGTAGTGACAACTCAAACGTTCAATATTGGAATTGGCAGCAAGAAATAAAAGAAGCATGTTGTGGGTACTTATTATGAAAAGATGGATATTGCATGTGAGTATTTTGAGATGATTGTGCATGTACTATAATTAATGTGGCCTGAAGTAATTTTAAATATTTCTTTTCTTCTGCCAGACGGTGCCATGGGTACCTTCGGCAATAGGACCTATTTTGAATGTTGACAGCTATGATGCTATAGGTCCCTACCACAACAGGACCCTTCCAAATGGGTAATAAAAATAGGTCCCTCATGAGAAAATATAAACATCATTATAATCGTTTTGTGTGTGCTTGTGAGGTAAAATATAAAATTATTCTTGAGTGATCACAAGGATTCAGCTATGTATCTCAATCTCTAGGTCACTGAAAGTACTTGGTATGTCATGTGTTGTTGAGATGTCACTTTGGGTGTCTGGACTTCTATCTTGATCGCTATGAGTACCATACTGCTAAAACAATGAAAAAAAGAAATTATCTTTCTTTAGTGGTTTCTTATACAGTTTCAATCTATGGCCATTAACCAAAAGAGAGAATATGACTGCATATATGGTGTGCAACTTGCCTACTCCATTAGGATAAACTTGACTAATTTTAAAGGGTCCTAGCTACCTGGGTTGGAGTTTCCCCTTGAAATATTTGTACCTTGAATCATATAATAGTGCCCAGTCCCCTTCATTAAACTCTTTTGTTTTGATGTATTGATCATGCCACTTCATCCTTTGCTTTGCAAAAATTCATTATCCCTCCTATTGCACAACCAAATGATTTGACAACTTTGATTGAGAATATAAATTCACCTAACTTGGACATTATCTTTCATCAAAATGAATTACCTCCTTTGGAAAAACAAAAAAATGATGCTTTGATGATAACTGCTATTATTAACAAGGTTGGGTTTAGATGTTCCCTTATTGACAATGGTTCACGGATTAATGTTTGTAGTGTAAATCTTTTGGATAAAATTAGAACAGACAAAAATTTAATTCAACCCGTTGATTTGTTAATCAAATATTTTGATAATGTAGAAAGACAACTACTTAGGGTGACAACGTTACCTATTAAGGTTGGTAAGGTTGTGTTGCAAACTCCCATCAATGTTATACCCCATGATCTTTCATATAACCTTCTCTTGGGTAGACCATGAATTCATGATATGAAAGGTGTGCCTTCAATGCTTCATCATTCAATGAAATACATATACAACAAGGTTTACATGATAGAAGCTGATCCAAAATAATAAAAAAATTTACAAACTGAAATAGAAATGACAAATCCTCTTAGCACATTGACACCAACTATAAAAGTGGAACCTTTAAAATTGAGTATAAAAATGAGTGTCTTTCATCGATGACAAAATTGTTGGATGATGTTTTGGGTTTGTTAGATTTCACACCTACATCCATGGGAGAAGACAAGATAACACAATCAAAATCAAAGAAATAGAAATAAGCCACAATGATCAACACAATCCATCACCGAATCATCCACAACTTATAGAAAAGAGAAAAACATAAATTAAACTCCCACTTATGATGAAAATTATCATGAAAAGCCACCCTCTTCGAAAGAAATTGAAATCATTTATGGCAAAGGTTATATGAAATTTAAAAACAACTTGGCTACAATGGAAAAGTATGTGGTGTAAAAGAACAAGATATTTGTGTCCCCATAGAGCTCAACACGCAAGAAACAACAATAGGTCTTGGTTATTGTCCTTCAAAAAATAAAAAATCCTTTCGCCTTGTGATAGGTCGAATGTGAGTGTTAGAAAGCAAGCAACAAGTAAAAGAGTGCAAATGAACACCAAAACAACCTACACCTCAAGATTAGCCTAAGTTGGAAACAATACAAGATAAAAAGCAACAAAATGGAACTTTATACCTTGCGTTGAGTCGATCCTTTGGTTGGCCCTTCGATCTTTGACATGTATGCTCCTTGGATGGCACAAGATGTGAGATGTGAGATGCAAATGATGCTTGGAAACATGAAAATAGCTAAGTGTTGGTTGAGAAACAAAACTGCAAGAGTTTGGCTAGCACAAATGATCTCCCCAAAATGAGAGAAAAGAGGGGGTATTTATAGGATTTTTGAGAGTTCCTAGGGGAAATGGAGGGTCAAGATTGAGCCACCAAACATCAAGATGTAGGGCTAAGGTGAGTTGAGAACTCACAAGCCCTCACATCTTGACATGTGGCATGTGATGAAGCCCTAAAAGGTGAAGTGGACATGAGGTGGAAAGAGAAGGACATGACATGGAGAGGGTACAAAGTACCTTGGGATTGGACAAGATCTCCTCATAAAGGAGGTCCTTGTCCCCATGTGGGTGAGAGGACATGTGAGGAATTAAAAATTCCTCAAATATTCTCATGGGGAGATGGAAAAGAATAAAGAATGTGAAGGACATGTGGGGAGAAGTGAAGGAATTAAAAATTCCTTTTGGGTGCCTTGGGGGATTAAAAGGTGAATTAAAAATTCACATGGGGAAGTGGAGTGCCTTGTCCAAAAGGAGAAAGCCTTTAATAAGGTTGACTTAAGGACACATGCCATAAGTGGGGGAGGATTAGGTTAGGCTAATCAACTGATTAAGGTTGTGCAAGTACTCAGTTAGATGGACTAATGACTCATTAGAAGCAAGTGGGAAATTATGGAGGATGTGACCTTAATGATGATTAAGGGTGTGCACATGCTAACCCTAGTTAATTAGAAGAAGATGAAGTAATTAAAATGGATTAGGGACCAACTTGCAAAAGTTGGAGGATGTGACCATGAGAGAGAAAAGGGGAATTAAAAATGAATTTTTTAATTCAAAAGGGGAATATGACTAAATTAAATAAAAGGGTATATTCATTTAATTTAGAGGAAGAAGAGGGGTAAAGTATTAAATTAAATACTTTAGGACCCTTGCGCAAGATGCAAGGTATTAATTAAATAACTGGCTTAATTAATATTGACAGAGGGGATGAGCAACCGGATGAATAAGGGGACGCGTTTGATCATATGGAAGTGATCAAATTGGACGTCTACACCCCTATTCAATAGAATTAGTTGTTTCTCCTTGTCATGTGGTAGTTGTAGTATAATAACATACTCACTACCTTGCATGGGGGTATAAACTTGGTTTTATGCAATCATATTTCATTTCACAAGGAGCAACACATCATAATCCATTTTTTTCTCACCTTTGTCCTTACACTTGGGGGGAAAGGGGTTAGATAGCCCTATGTGGGATGCATTCCTTCTTGGGATCCCTTTACATCTCCTTAAAATGTTAGTGTAGCAAGTACACTACCATTTTAAGGGGGGGCATATAGTCCCTTGATTATTGTTTGCATAAGAAATGTTCCCTTCTTAGTGATGATAGAATATATCTCCTAGGAAGTGTGACTTTATCAACCAAATTTTGGCCTTCTTAATCCATATGAGTGTCTCCTTTGTGATGATATTAAGCTTTATGTCCCATGAGAGTGTGACATTTCTTGGCATATGAATTTCCTCTTGGTGGTAATACTATGGCTAGTATTCCCTAAGGTGTGAGTTTCTATTCCATGACTAGTCCTCTCTTGGTGGCGATGTCATGTGTGATGTTCCCTAAGGTGTGACCATGTATTGAAAAATGCCCCTTTATTATTTTTGTAAGTCACCTTTTATAGTGGTGTTTTTATAACACACCCTTAGGTGTTTTGGCTTTATTCTTTTGTCGTTTGTGCAACCCCTAAGGTGATTTTTTTTTGTCCCCCATGACGTTAAACTTTATGCACCCCTTGAGATGAGTGGCATTTTTTACTCCACTTTATTCATGAGAGTTGAACTTAGTGTGGCATTAACATATCATTTTGACCATTTTGTAGCACCTTATCAGAGTTATCAAGGAGTATAACTCTTGGTATGATTTTCATGGGTAGACACCTAGTGAAAAACAATCCTCACTACACTTATTGTGTTTCTCATTTCGCTACCTTGTCTTGGGGGATAACCTCTAAGTGAATATCAGACTTCACTAGCCCGTGTGCCTTCCATTTTGTGGTTCACCTAGAAAATATTGAACTTTTCTATGTTGTGAGTCATGAACACCTTTTAACGTGGCCACCTAGTATAACAAACCTTGATTTCCAATGGGACCATGTATTTCATGAGTGATGTGGCACAACAAAACTTGTTATTCCTCATGGGAGCTAACATTTATTCAATGGATGACATTTGGTATTTGAGATAATTTAAGACTGAGGTTTCTTAGCCTTACTGAATCAAATAGTTTAGTACTAACCTTGTGATTTTTTATGTGTCTTCTTTGTTTTTACATCGTGTCTACATCATGTTTGTTTTCATTTCATCGTCATCTTTATATTCCATCATGACATGTGTTTTCATTGTGTATAATTCATGTTTTTTGACATTGTATGTTTATGTTTGTTGTCTTGTTGCATATCATGCATGTGTGTGTTCCTTTTTGCTTATGTTGGTTTTCCATGGGATATTGGATCATGGGGGCTTCTACATCCCCCTTCATCCCTATTCATCAAATCTTTTCAACATTTGTACAACCAAACCCCTCTTGACACATATTCTCTGCTTTAGTGTGAGTCTAAGTGTAAGCTCATATTCTCACTAAAGTGGGGGCTAAATGTAGCATTATAAATTATCACCCTTGAAAATTTCACACTATGTTTTGCTCCACTTTAAGTTATTGGACCTAATTAAGCTCCTAATTTCCAAAATTATGTATTCCACAACTTATTTTAAATCTTTTCTGATAATTTGCAAGCATAAAATAAATCATCTCATTTAATACTTTGTCCTCGACACTTTAAACTTTAGAAAATAGGGTTGGGACACTGGCGCATAGGGTGCCTATGTCCTCCTATTTTGGCTCCAAATTCAAATATGTTGGTGACAATATTTTATTATTTGAAATTCAAATATTTAAAGTCAACTGTCAGGATTTAATTTTCAATAAATTAGAATAATAGAATATAATACCTATTTATTGCATCATTTGAACATTAAGCAAAATTAACTATCAAGAAGTGTGTTGGGATTGTAAAAAAAATTCACACTTTTTATAGCCTACATTCATGAACCCCACAAGGCCACCACATTTTAAGTGCAAAGAACAACACAAATTGTTATAGTCCATTTCACATGCCATATTCACCAATGATCCCATCAGACTTGACCTTTTGACACACCAAAAATCCCTCTGGTCATCATTGAGTAAGAGCTTCTAAACAAATGGATCATATCAAAAGGACTAGGTATATGTCTCTCTGATCCATAAGTCGTAGCCTCTCAAATTGAGAATTTCTTGCATATTGAAAAAAGGTCAATTGTATCATAGCGATCAACAACTTTGGAGGATATATATTTGGGAAGACACTTGGCGACAACTTTGATAGCTAGTTAGACTTCACAAATCTCTTCTCAAAAGTGATATGGATTAAAAAACAAATGTAAGGCCAATTATTCAACATCGGTAGGAAAATTATTTGATCTTCTTGACCATGATATATGATCAAAATAATAACATTTAGGTTCAATACAAAGATCAATCGGAGTTTGAATGAGTCTCACTAATATAATTACACAATCTAACATTGAGAAATTTAAAAAACCTGTTACATTCATGTTCAGAGCTGGACATTAATGGTCGCACGGATGTACATTGTATAGATATTCTCTGATTGAAAGGAGAATAAGCAAGAAGAATTTTTAGGATTGGGAGTGAAAAGAATGGGAGAGCGGGCAGAGGTCAAAAAATTTAGTGTGGCCAAAAACTTTCAAGTAAGCTTGTGAATTCCTTGTAATTATATTTTCAATTTTGTTACCTTGAGAAGATAAAATTGAGGGTTCAAGCTTTGGGAAATCGAAGATTAGAAAACAACAAAGTGAGGGTAGCTAGCCTAGGAGTAAAAAAAAAAAAATTGAAACAAGGGATGAACCAAAAACGAATGAGAGAAGATTGAATTGACATCTCATTGAGCAACTACCTACTTCAGGACCAAAAGCTAGGCATTCTACACAACTTAGGGCTGATGTGGAAATATTTGAAGACAATTGCAGGAATATAGGGGATGTATGGACCCCTATTCAAGGATATGAACTATTTATGTTTCATTATCATTGGAAGGAAAGGTTTGAACCAGTATGCAATCCGTGGAACTTTAACTTGGGAAAGTTGATTGTCCCTAACATATTTGTAAATGTGGAACTAGTAAAACTCCTAGCTACCCATTACAATCCAGACCTCAAGGCTATCTGTAATTCATTAGGAAAACCTTTTATACATGTGTCTGAAGCTGCAATTTGTGAAATTTTTGACCTAAACAACACCTGTGATGAAGTTATTGTACATGAGGCTTTAGAGAAAGAATATTGGAGAATGGATACAACCTGTAGAGGGTGGAAATTACAATTGCATAGGCCCAAGAAGAATGGAGGTTTGATTCCAATTGATGAAAATGATAGGCCTCCCTTTCATGTCGACTTATTTCAACCCTATTTAAAATACACATATTTCTCATTGTGTCGAGTGTTAGGGACTGATGCCCCTGAATTTATGTCAATTGTACCAATGGTGATTGCTACTGATGTTCAGTGCCATAATGCTAGGCCATTTGACTATGCTGTACATATTTTCAAAGGAATTGATTCAAGACTAATGGCAATTAAAAATGGATTCCCTACACTACATTTCAAGCATTATTCCATTTTCATGCATATAATAATGTATTAGGGAAAGATACAGGGATGTGGCCAAAGGAATTAAGGATTGCACAATTTGATAAAGAGGGTAAACCACTACCAATACAATTATGGACTACTATATGGGATAGGAAATTTTTCAACTCCAGTTATGTTCATTTTGAGGAGTATTTTGTCAAGAAATTATATAGATTTTTCAACTATCCTTGTCATCACTCATTATCTAATGAAATTAAGAGGTTCCTTAGGCCCAAGGATTTCAATGGACCTATAACTATTAGTTACAATTGGGGGGATTGGTATTGTTATGTGGATGCCACCGTGATCAGGGTTTATGGTTTTGAGGATACACCATTTATTTCTCCAAGGATAGTACCAAATAGAATTGCATACTTTGAGATTGTTAGACAAATGGATTACTTGAGTGTTATGAATCTAGGTGCTTTTGGGAAGCAGGCATTCATGCCAAGTACTTTGTGCTTCGAAGATTTCACTGTACTGTCAAAAGAGGGGTATGACTTGATTTTGGAAAAGCTATTGCACTTCAATTTGAAAAGGGCTCCACCAAGGAAAGGATTTGATCTAGAAGGATACATTGATTTTTCCAGAAAAAAGGTAAACTTGGGTGGGTATGATCATATACCCTATCCATATGATGACTTGATCAGGAACATGGAAGAGAGGGAAGTTGAAAAGGCTATTGATGAATATAATAGGGGGGTAGAAAAAAGGATAATAGAAATACAAGAAGCAGATCTATTATCCTCTAGTGAGGAGTCATCTGATGATAAAGAATCTTGGGGCCCAACTGATAAAATTTCCAAATTGAGAATTGAGGATTATAAGTCTCCCCTTAGAGAGCAAGAAATTGAAGAGGGTTCTGATACATACACGAGGTAGATGGCTTATAGATCCTTTGTTGCTGATGATGAGTTTGTAAAGTCCCCAAAATTTAGATCCTTCTTGTACAAACAAAAAGGGAAATCAATAAGAGAATTTGTTGCAAACATAACACCAAACAATGAGGATCAATTATTGAATACTTTGAAGTTAAGTGTAGAAAATGAGATGAAGGATATGACTCTAGAGCGAGGAAGGAAATTATTTGAGGACTCTGGTGTAATGATTTTCCCAGGTTTGGATCTAAATTCTACTCTTATTTTTGACAGCTTCTTGGAAGATAATAGTGCTACACATAAGCTTAGTCCTGAAGGAGTTATGAAGGTGTACACAGGATAAAACTATAATCCTGACCAAGGTTCTCTCATCATCTGGGCCCTGTATCCTCCACACAAGAAGTCTGTAATTATTGACACTAAAAAATAATTTGGCCATGTCATGACATTAAAACTAGGAGAGGTTGATCCTATGGCTACAGCCGAGATTGGCATCACTATTGCTAAACTAAATAAAGCTCAGATCCAAATGTCAATTAAGGAAAAGGACATGTACAAATTGAATAATAAGAGGATACTCAAAGAGAATGATTTCTTGAAGGATATGGTTATAAATACATTGAAAGATTCTACTAAGCTACCGACTCAAGGGGAGAGTTCATAATTAAAAGATAAGGGTGAAGGATCATATGTACATGATCAAGTAAATAAAGCCAGATTTGATACAATCTTTGTAGAATTTCAGAAAAGATATGTTAATTTAATTATTTGGATGAATAAGCTATGGTCAATCCATTCCAAGAATCATGCTACAATTCAGGAATACAAAAGGATAGATGACCGAATACAGGATAAATTTTAGGAAATGCAAAAGAAAGGTGTTTCTGATAGCGGGGCTACCACAAATGCTAAAGATATAGTGAAGAAGCACAAGGACTATTATGAGGTACTCCATGAAGATGCGAAAGGATTAACTAATGCTACAAAAGGTGGAGGGCTTACATTATTTGAAGATAATGGAGAGCTGAAGGGTCAGGACGAGTGGACAAGAGAGTGCAAAATAATGTTGCATTAAGCCTTGGAAGTAGCCAAAAGTGAAGAATCAACATTCGACGAGTCATTCGAGCGCTTGGAGAAAATGGTAACCATGGAGATCATTGTGAGAAAGGCCACAAAAGATGTTGATACTCACTTAAGACATGATTATTTAGATCATATTACTAGAATCCATCTGTGGCTTGCTAGAGCCTAATTGTTTATGTTTAATTATTGTAAGTTGTTGTTAGTTTCAAAAAGACATTCACGAAGGGGTGCATCCTCTTCAAAGTTTTGATATATAAGTCAGATACATAGCGATAGGAAGGCAGTAGAAAAAGCGAATAGGGATAATAGATAGATAGCAGAAGAATTCCATAATGTTTACATATTGAAAGACTATGTTGCAAGCATAATTTTGAGGAAATCAATGAAAGATCTATGATTCTGTGGCTTCATATTGGTATCAATTTTTTGTTAAACATATACAATTATTTGGTTGTCTCCAACTTAATATTTTATTATTATTTAAATTGATGTATCAAGCATATATTTAATTTATCAAGGCACATTTGTTGTTCTTGTGTGGTGTGATTAATTGGTTTCTTTAAAAGAATTAACACCCTTCTAGTCAATCACAGTAATCTGGAAATGTTATTTGGATCAGTAAGAAGAGCCATATAATTAGGATTGCCATTATGTCTCCAATTTGGTATCATTTGTTGTTCTTGCATGATTTATTTAATTGGTTCCTTCAAGAAAGGATTAAAATACTTTTGATAAATCATAAGTAACCTGGTTGTGTTAGTTGGATCAATCAGTAGAGTTTGTCAATCACTTTCCTACATGTTTATACCAGATATAAACCAACATAACTATGCAAAATAGTTTGAGTTACATCCAATACAAATCATTCATCCTAGATCTTCATTTGACTCCATCTACCCAGCAGGGCACTAGTCTTACCCATTTCATCACTTAAATTTATCAAATATGTTTTCAAAATGATACATATGTTAACTGAACATATTAATGAACTTCACCTTGATATTGCTTATACAATTTATACCAAATTAGGCTTGCATCTCTCCATTCCCAATTGCCATTGTGGATAGATTTCTCAGGTAGGAAACACATAGTTTAAGTTTGCTTCATTTGCATAGGTACACCTGCCTAGGTCTTGCAGAGCTTGAAGAGAAGAAGGTTCAAATACACCATTTGGCATTGTTCATTAGCCTAAAATGTACCAAGAGCCTGGCAACCTCTTGAGGTTTTTCAACCAGTGTTTTTAAGACTTAATAGATTGGTGAATCCATTAGGGAGCCAATTCTAAACCCAAGCCTTCCAGTATCTAGAGTTAGTTCAAATATCAAGAAGGTAAACACTTCATTGGGAAGAAAATTATTCTCCTACTTATGAACAGTAGGTGGCGACTCTGAAGAGATTTTATGAGTGATAAAGTGAATATCATATCAGAAAGGATAGAAGATAGACATCAAAGAATAACCATATCATCAAACATGAATGGAAGAAGATATTTACACCAGGAGAGTCCCAAGAAGAGCAATGCAAGGTGGACAGACAAGCATGGATCTCCTCGTGGAAAAAATACAAATAATGGTGAGATAACATCCAAACAGGCAGAAGATAATGTGAACACATCAGAGAATCCCTTTACAATATTCAACTCTCCATTTCACACTGATGGTGGAAATCCCTCAACACCCTCTGAAGGAAGCAATGTAAATAACAATATCCTCAATTTCAAATTGTATCCTCAAAAGGTGAAAGAGTTTGAACAATAATTGGAAGAAGAAAGAGAATCGAATCAAGAGGAATATGATAGGAAATTTTCATCACAACAAAGAGAAGAAGACAAAAAGGGGTTGACTGATCAAACTATTGATGATTTTAGCAGTATGACAAACCAAGAGATTGAATTACACCTTGAATGGCATATGCAAGAACTTAGAAGGAGGCAACATACAATACAAGAAAGTCAGGCGATGAATCAACAGTTGGCTCAATTAAATATACAAGCAACAAAACAACCTATGTATGTACCTCCACACAAGAAAGGTGTTAACATGGGTTCATCTAAGGCTGTTGGTGCTCCTAGATTGCCATTTAATATAGGGGTAACCCACAACAATGTACTCAAAAAAATGTGTCGCCAAGGACCCATCATTCAAAATATGGCAATATT
Organism: Sequoia sempervirens; assembly: GCA_007258455.2. Classification (NCBI taxonomy): domain Eukaryota; kingdom Viridiplantae; phylum Streptophyta; class Pinopsida; order Cupressales; family Cupressaceae; genus Sequoia; species Sequoia sempervirens. The sequence continues at coordinate 86,833 of VDFB02361011.1, forward strand.
CCCCAAAATTATCCGCCACCAAGTGAACAATATGCGCCAAAATATCAGCAACATGTGCCCTATCAAAATATGTACTCCCAACAACACATCCAACAAAATGCTTACCATCAACCTCAATATGGGTACCAATACTGCCCTAATCCACCACTCTTGAACTTTCCTTCACAAAATCCTACAAACCCATGCAGACAATTTGATCTATTAGGGTATCAATTGCACCCATACCCAATGGATAGTAATTGGAGAAATATGGTTCCCAAGTTCATTAGGAATAATGTGATATTAGCTAAAGAACATATTAGAAATTTTAATGCTTTTGTTCAACATATTGGTATGGAGCATGAGGATGTGAATATGAGGTTATTCATGATGTCATTAACTGGAGAGGCAAGGGATTGGTTTAATGGTTTTCCTGATGCTACAATTAATTCTATATCAGACTTCCAAAATCAGTTTCTAGAGAAATATGGGAATCAGTGTGCCCCTGAGTTTGCCTTACATGAACTAATAAGTATCCAAAAACATCAGAATGAGTCAGTTTTTGACTCCAACCATAGGTTCTCCAAATTGCACAATAAGATACCACCTAGGTCCAAACTAACTGACCTTGTAGCCTTAAGTATTTACGTAAAATCCTTTGATCTGAAGATAGGATATGAACTTAGAAATAGGTTCCCTAGAAGTTTAATTGAAGCACAAAAGATGAAATTGACTATTAAGAACAATAGAAAGGTTGTTGGGATGATTGGTAAGAGAGATAATCTCAGGGTTCCCCAAAATTTTAAAAATCCTTAGAACAAGCAAGAGAATACATATAGAAATGAAAGACCAAAGTTGCATGATATGCCATATAACACAAGCTAGAAGGATGGAAATCCCATAATTGGTAGGCCTAAGAATAAGGAGACTCTTGACCCCTTAAAGAAGAGAGGAGCATACATGGTCAAAAATAATCCTTGGTGTCAAGTCTGCAAGTTGTCACATTCCCCTTATCATTGTGTTGTAGCTCAATCAATACTAGAAGAAAAAAGACCAGTGGACAATGAAGAAGAGAATCATACAATATATTTAACTTCTCACACCCTCCATCCGATTGAGCAGGGATATTCATCTTCAAAAGAAGAAGGCTATGAGTATGATGTTGATAACCAAAGGTTCAATATTCATATGGTAGAACAAAAAGTCTTTTCTAATTATGATGAAAGAAATGACGAACCATATCCTCCTTGTGCACCATCTTAGCCAAATAAATATAGAATAAGGATGCCTACAAAGGAAGAGATAAGAGAATTAACTATTGTTGCAGTAGAGTAAGCGAAAAGTAATTATAGGATCAGAAACAAAGCAATAAACACAAATGGAGGTGCTCCAAGAGGAGTATTTGTGAAAAAAAAAAAGCAGTACAAGAAAAACCAAAGAGGATGGAAAATAAGGAACTAAATTGAAATGAACAAAAACATACTCCCAAAGAAGAAAATAAGGAGCCACCCAAAGACAATCAGAAGACTGATGAAACAAACAAAAGAGAAAAAGAGGAGAGTAAAGGAGATCCACTGGAACAAAAGAAGATAACCAAAACATAAAGTACCTCTTTCGGCTTCACACAGGCCTTGTCCCAGCTAAAGATGTATGTGCCATTATTAGAGATGATGAAAATAAAGGAATATAAGGATAGTGCTATTCAACTAATATCTAATGGAACTAATAGAAATACAAACTCTAAGAATAAAGAGACCAATAAGATCAATAATAGCAAGCAGGGAGAATTAAAAGTTCCTAAAGTTTGTCTTGGAGATGCATTGGTGAATCCTCCACAAATTGATCCATTCCTTACTACACTGCTCATAAATAACAAATTGGTAAGAAATTGTATGATAGATTCAGGTGCTATTATCAACATCATGCCAGTAGGGGTCATGAAATAGCTTGGCATGTGGGTAGACACTACTAGTGGTAAATGCTACGCTATGGATAGTAGGCATGTCCTAGTGGTAGGAATTATGAAAGATGTAGAAGTGAAGTTGGTTGCTTATCCACATGTAGCTTATAATATTGACATAGTTGTAATTGATACACCTCCACATTTTGGGATGCTTGTGTCAAGATAATGGACTACAATAGTTGGAGGAAAAGTACAATTTGACTTGTCTTATGCCACAATACCAGTAAATGGTGAAGATATAAAGCTATATAGAGAGCCAAGGGTGAATCAGATTGTGGACTATGTCACTCAAAATCAATTAAACTGCTTTTGTGATGTGGATTTAGGAAGTTTCATAATAGAGCCTTCCCAGTCTGAACTAGTGAATATTGATCCAATTGATAAGCTTGTTTCCAACAATCAGCATGGTGTATGGAAGATGTATTTTGATGGAGCATGTAGTCAGGAAGGAAATGGAGCAAGAGTAGTTT